>APFE030728453.1:9981-35274 GCA_000404065.3 Pinus taeda
AAATAGTAACCAAGTTTTTATTAATGCATCAAGTAAAATTACAGTAGAGTAGTTCTTAACAAGACACGATGATCAAAGTTTTGATCTTTAAAATAAATTACATAAAGGCATAATAACATCTCCCCTTATCTAACAGTGCTACCCCTTATATAAGGGTGACGACAGAGATACCTAAATGCAGAAATAGATAAAATGGTGATCCCTCAGGATCAAGGATCCTTAGGGATTCACAGAACCATTAGCCCTTAGTCATTTCTTTTCTTTTCTGCACCGAGTTGATATCTCCGCTCCCTTTCCCGGGCTGATCCATTTTGATCTTGTTTGCATGTGGTCTCCCGTCGAAGGGACAACAGTTAACTCGTCTTTGTATTTTCCTTTATAACAACAACTTCTCATTTTTTCTCCTTCCTGCATAAGGAAATGACAATTGTCAGCGGTCTCATCTTGCATATTAATCTCACATGTTTCATATAATTCTTTATTGTTTTCTAAGTTCATGATGCAAAAAGGCTTGTAAGTTCTAATGAAAAGATACCGAAATAACCATCAAAACATACCTTCTTTAGTACTCCACACACCCCCCTGCTTACTCTTTTTCATGGCCTCATGACAACATTGTAGTTGACATGTGAGGCAGTGAGTGTGTAGGCTAGAGATGGAATCTCATGTGAAGGCCTACAACCATGATGCATAACTAGGTAGTCAAAGAAATGGCCTTTCTGATCCTCAGGCATCTCATAAAGGGCTTGGTATCCGGGTACAGGATGCCAAATAATTGAACTCTGGAACCTATATCCTAACTAGGATGGCCCTGCCCTCAAAACAATTTCACCATAGAGGCGAAAGCTGTTGGCAGCTAGTTTAAAATTCTCATACTTAAATGGCTCTCTGAGTTGGATATTCGAATTAGATATTCGATATCGGAATTTAGCTGCATCAATGGAAGGGTCTTTTATAGAGGAAAAGTATTATAATCCCTATCAAATGATTTCCTCATGCATGGGTCCTAATGCTTCAATCACTCCTGGAGTCTTCCTGAGGTTTCTATGTTTTCTCCATAACTGTACTGGATCCCTAGGCTCAGCTCTTATCCGTAAATCTAATATTTTTTATTGTCTTTGGAAAGCATTATAGGCTTTGAGCCATTTAATTTGATTAAATTCAAATGAAATAAATGCCTGTAATTGAATGTCCCCAACAAAAGGGCCAAGGTTCAGCTCGGTCTCCTATTCTAGTACAAGGTTATTTAAATAAAATTCACATAGTAGTCTCTGAACTTTTACCCCGTAGTGCTTACAATAGTTTATGAAATCATTGATGGTGTTAATTGGTATGGGAGCACCTACTTTAACAGCCTTTATTTTCAATTGCAAATATATTTCCATTAGAAAGACGACATAGTTCTTAGCAGGGGCTCTACATGCTAGGACATCATTGTATAAAGAACATAAGGTATCCATCTGTTTGATAACTACATCTAACCTATGAGTTATCTTCGTGACTTTCTCTTCTTCCCTTTGCCACCCTTCAAAGACCTGGCTTTCAGATAGATTCACGTTCCTCAGTTGCTACTGTAGTTCTTCATACTTTTCTCGAGGGACCGTTTGCTCTCTAAGATTTTCTGCTTCTTGTTGAGCTTGCTTCAAACCCTTTTGTAGGGTTAATGTTTTTGGATCCTTTTTCCATGCAGCAGTGGAGGCCGGGAGTTTTACCTAAACTTTCATTTTGCATTGCTTTGAGTTCATAACCCTTATTACTCCCGAAACTGGTGCCTCTGTCTAAATTTCCTTATCATGGGTCAGCATTTCATCCATCTCTATTTTAACACGAACATCAGTCCAGTGCTGTTCCTTTTCAATTGGAACAACAGTCTGTTTCTCAGCATCATTCGGAACAACATCTTGGCTTTTGACGGGGTTTTGAACAACAGGATGGATTATGGTCCTCCGCCCCTTGGCCTTGAGGGGTTTTGCAGGAGTGGCCACATTTTTCCTTCCCGAAGTCCTTTTTACCCTTTGGCTTGCCTTTAGAATCCTAATCTGCTGGTGGAGCTGGACTATTATGTTCAATAATCTCTACTATTCCTTTCATAATTCCCTTATTTCCGCCATTTCATTAGAAGGAACAACAGGCTATTCACTGCGGCCTAAACTATGGATAGTTTCCTGATTTTCTTCTTGGGGTGTTTCTTCACTGTTATGCTCTGGCTATTCCGGGGCAAGAACCCTAATTGGTTCCGTTATTTCTTGGGCGACTTCTTTTTCTGCCCTTATTTCCTCTGGACTTTCTTCTAGTGCCTTCTGGTCAAGAACAGATTGTTCCTATTCAGCATCTCCTGTCATCTTTTCACCATGAACAGGCAGATTTTCTTCTTTTGCCTCCTTTGCATGTGATTCTTTGGGTGCATTTTTCTCGTGGGGTTTCTCTCCGGCATGGAGGTCTGATGGACTGGAAGGTTGGCCATATTCGCCCATGTTGGCCAAAAATTTCGCCAATTCATCTTCTCCCAATGGGTCCTACAATGGGCTGCCTTCCTGCTGTTCCATTTCCTCCTCCTGCTCAGATTGCTCAGCTTCTTCTTCTTTGTCTCCTTCTTCCTTAGGTTTCTCATCTTCTTCCTTTTTTTCTTCTTCTTCTTCTGCAGATTGCTCTGCTTCCTCTTCTTCTTCTTCTTCTTCTTCTTCTACAGATTGCTCTGCCTCCTCTTCCTACACTTATTTCTCATTGTCTTCCTTTTCTGGCCATGGGGGTTTCTCATCTTCTATTTCTACCGGCTGGCTAGTGCTTTCTTGGGGCTTCTCCAGCCCCCATCGTAGCCATGCTAGCCGGACTGATTTCCTGCGTTTTTCTGGTTGCTCAGGTGTGCTGGTGGCCTGTTTACGCTTTGCCGATTTCTTGCATTTCTTTGGATGCTTGGGTGTGGTGGTGACATGTTTCCATTTTTGTGGACGCTCGGGTGTGCTGGTGACATGTTTCCGTTTTGGGGATGCTGTGGCTAATCCCCCATTTTAATGGAAATTAGCTCATCCCAGCTACTCTGCTGCCAGGTGAGGCTATGGTTGACTATCAACCGAATCAACCCATGATGACTAATAATTGACTCTACATACTGTGCCTTTTTCATGCTCCGTGCGACGTCATGAAGTAATGAATTCAACAATGTAAGTAAATTTACAGAGCATTTTTGTTTTAGTACAGCTAAGAGTTTAAGATGTCGTATTTTCTGCCCTCACAGGTGATGTAGCTTTGGATGGTATTCACTAAGTCTACCCATGGCTCTCCTAGTGCTGCTGGTAGAATACCCTTTCCTCGAATTGTCAGGCTTTGCCCTTCGTCCTGGAATATTTCTATAATCTTCTGCAATCTCTCATTTTTTCACATCCATACTGGTCTAGTGGCTGGCAGTCCCGAGACTTCTACGATTATGTCGTTGATGACTGCTATGCGTCTCCCCCTCACTATGGAGTGGTCCTCTTGCAAGTTCTGCAAGAATTGAATTGCCATTGTCTCGTTAGACTCCTACAGGCAGTTAAGATAGGTTAGCCACCCTGCTCTTGCCAGGATTTCTCGGGCAGCAGCAGAGGCTGTTAACACTTGCGGTTCTCTCCGAATCAATCTTCCTCCCATGGTTTCGCTGTGAACTCTCAAAGGAACGACAGTTGTTCGCACAGTTGAAACACAGAGAGGCTAACGGATGCAAGACTTGTTCAAACTCTAATGCAGCAGAGTATACAATGGAAATGGCTTTGAACAACAAGTCATGCAGAAAAACAAAATAAAAATAAATAGTATACCATTCAGCCGTGTTATACCCCAGTACACAACTTCCGAATAGTGAGGTGACACATAATCCAAGGAATGATGAGGTTAACCTTCCCCCCCCCCCGCAATGTGATAGGCTGTCCCAACTGTCAAATAAAGGAGCAGTGCCCGCTCTGCAACAAAGTCTTTAAGGAACAACATATGGCAATATGCCATGTTTAGAAAGCAACATATTACTAAAATCGATGTGTAGAGTTGCGTCGCTTAATACGTAAGAGACTGCGGTGATATGATGCAAGGTTGGGGATAAGACATTTTCCGTAAATATAGAGTCTCATGCGGTCATTGTCAATTGTTCTGTTATGATTGGTGATAATATATATTCATGCGTTATATGGTTGGGGAAATAACATATAATTGATTACCACGGCATAAGAAACAGAAGGGTGGTAATAACTTACCTATTGGTGTAAATAATGCGACTTCAATACCATTAATAGTGCTTTGCTGCCGACAGGTGTCCATAACCTTGGCAGAGTTGTTTATTTGACCCATGGAACCATAATCCTTTGTGTATGCCTAGTGAACATTTGTGTAATGTCAAAATATAGGCCATTATGCTGGCTCGGTGACCAGCTGGCCATAATGCCATTCACAAGGAAGGAGCGAAGAGTGCACAGGCCAGCTCGTGATGAGACCTCCTGTTCCAAGGGTTATTTATTTGATATACCTTTTGGACCATATCCCTGGTGTCGTGGCCATAATGGGAATTCCACTTCATTTTCGTCCTCATTATCATGGTAGGCCAGCTCTTAATGAGACTCCTTATCCTACATTTGACAATTTATAAGTCATGTTTGCTCTTTTTTTCTTTTTTTTGATGAAGTGCCTTCCCTATTTTATACACAAAGGGTGGTTCAATACTCCTTAAGAGTAGGAATTGTGGAAGAAGTCTTAACATCCCAATAGGAAGATATAAACCCTTTGCTCTTATTCCCGGATAATAATCAAAGAGGATTAAAAGGGACCAACATGATAGAGATAACCAATTAGAGCAGAATTAGTAGAACAATGACAACAAAAGATGATGAATAAGCATGTCCTTCCTTCTATCCTCTTACCAATTCAGGGCAATTTCTTATAAAGATAGTGATTTATGATTGACTGATTTCAGTATGTTGTGATTTTGTTTCCATTACATAAGTGCATACCTGTATTCCAAAAGACTTGAAAGAACAGGAACAATAAGCATCCTCAATTTAGAACAACAAAAGGGACAAGATGTTTCATAGGGAGAGAAAAAGCATACAAGTGGTTTTCCTTTTGAGAAAAGGAACAACAAAAGTCCACAAATTTTGTTCCTTTGGAAAAGGAATAGCAGCACACATAGGTGTCATTCCTTTGGAAAAGGAACAACAGATTACATAGGTTCCATTCCTTTGGAAAAGGAACAACAAAAATCACAAATGTTGTTCCTTTGAAAAAGGAACAAAAAAACACACCAATGTCGTTCCTTTGGAAAAGGAACAACAAAACACACAAAAATGTTGTTCCTTTAGAAAAGGAATAGCAAAAATAAAAAATGTTGTTCCTTTGGAAAAGGAACAACAAAAATAAAAATGTCGTTCCTTTGGAAAAGGAACAACAAAATCAGCAAATGCCACTCCTTTGGAAAAGGAACAACAAAAATGAAAAACATTGTTCCTTTGGAAAAGGAACACCAAAACAAGCAAATTTCATTCCCTTGGAAAAGGAACAGCCGAGATCAAAAATGTTGTTCCTTTGGAAAAGGAACAACAAAAACATACAAATGTCGTTCCTTTGGAAAAGGAACATCAGACATCAAAAATGTTATTCCTTTGGAAAAGAAACAACAAAACACACAAAAATGTTGTTCCTTTAGAAAAGGAACAACAAAAATGAAAAATGTTGTTCCTTTGAAAAAGGAACAACAAAAATGAAAAATGTTGTTCCTTTGAAAAATGAACAACAAAAATGAAAAATGTTGTTCCTTTGCAAAATGAACAGCAAAACCAGCAAATGCCATTCCTTTGGAAAAGGAACAACATAAATGAAAAATGATGTTCCTTTGGAAAAGGAACAGCAAAACAAACAAATGTTGTTCCTTTGGAAAATGAACAGCCGAGATAAAAAATGTTGTTCCTTTGGAAAAGGAACAACAAAAACATACAAATGTCGTTCCTTTGGAAAAGGAACAACATAAATTGAAAATGTTGTTCCTTTGAAAAAGGAATAGCAAAACACACAGAAATGTCGTTCCTTTGGAAAAGGAACAACAGAATTGAAAATGTTGTTCTTTTGGAAAAGGAACAACAAAACACACAGAAATGCCATTCCTTTAGAAGAGGAACAACAAAAATCGAAAATGTTGTTACTTTGGAAAAGGAACAACAAAACACACAGAAATGATGTTCCTTTGGAAATGGAATAGCAGAAATCGAAAATCAACAGATGTCGTTTCTTTGGAAAAGAAACGATAGAAATAAAAAATGTTGTTCCTTTGGAAAAGAAACAGCAAAAATACACAGATGTCGTTCCTTTGGAAAAGGAATGACAAAAATAAAAAATGTTGTTCCTCTGGAAAAAAGGAACAACAAAAACACACAAATGTCGTTCCTTTTCCAAAGGAACAGTAGAAATCAAAAATGTTGTTCCTTTGGAAAAGGAACAATAGAGATAAAAAATGTTGTTCCTTTGGAAAAGGAATAATAGAACACAAAAATAAAGAAAAAGAACAAAATTACAGCAAAATGACTGATTCAAAAGGGGTTTTTCTTTTGAAGAAGGAACAACCATAAGAAAATGTTTTTCTTTTGGAAAAAAAAGGAACGGTAGAAATGGTAACAGCAAAACGTTGATTCAAAAATATGTACAAAAATGATTCAAGAAAATAAATTATGTACAAACTGTAAAGAGAAGTAAATTCCTTAATGAATTACAGGTGAGGAAGACTTCTCTTCCTCCCCCAAAATCTCCATACCTGAATCTTGGCGTAGCTGCTAGCAGAAGGACTCCCAAGTGAATGGTTTGTGATAGAGACGAACTTGGTGGCCATTTGCCTTGAAGGCATATCCAGAACTATCAATAGTGAGTAGAGTAAGGGTATGATTGTCATGTACCTTCTAGATTTCATATGTTCCCAAACAAAAGATTTGGAGTTTCCTAGGGAAGACCTGAAACCTGGAGTTGTACAAAAGAGCCCAATCCCCTTCATGGAAGACTTTATTTTTAACGACAACATCATGCCATTTGGCTCTCTGCTGCTAGATCAAAGCAGTGTTTTGAAGTGTAGAGAGCCTAATTTCGTCCATCTCATTGATCTGCTATAGTCGATTAATCTGTGCCTCAGTTAGGTCTAAGCCAACTTCCTGTGTTGTTCATAATGTTTGGATTTCAAATTCTATGGGGAAAATGGGTTGTTTTCCAAACACTAGTTGATAAGGTGAGTAACCAATGGTATTCCTCCATGTTTTTCTATAAGCCCACAGTGCTTCAGGTAGTCTGGAAACCCAATCACGTCTATGTGATGCAACAATTTTCGTTAGGATTGTTTGTATTATTTTATTGCTACTTTCTACCTGCCCATTTGCCTGTGGCTAGTATCGAGTAGTGATTTTATGCTGGACATGATAGTTGTTGCGTGTTTCAGCTATTTTGTTCCCAGCAAAATGTGTCCACTGTCTATAATTATCTCTCTTGGAATGCCATAACGTACAAATAGATGGAACAGGAACTGTATGACAGAGTCCTCTGTAGCTCTTGGCAATGCCTCTGCTTCAACCCACTTGGTAACATATTTTGTTGCCACCAAAATATATGTTTTTTGGTTTGGTGATGGGTTGATTGGTCCAATGAAATCAAGAGCCCATCGCTCGAATGGTTCGATGACTAACTACAGTTTCAGAGTCATCTCATCAGACTGACTAGGGCATCCTACTCTCTGGCAACTGTCACAGGCTTGGACAAATTTATTTGCATCTTTGAAATCATGGGCCAATAATACACGGATTGTAGCACTTTATGTCCAGTTCTACGATCGGTGAAATTTCCACCACATGCTCCGTCATGGCAGGATTTCAAAATGTCAAAGATTTCAACCTCTCGAACGCATCTCCTGATATGCATGTCTGCCCCTGTGTGAAACAAATAGGCCCCAATCCAAGAAAATCGAGTACTCCGCTGAACAATTTGTTTCCGCTCATTAGGGGTTAGATGTTTTTGTAGCTTACCTACTGCTAGGTAATTGGCAACATTAGCATACTAGGGTGTTTGAACAACCACAGAAAATAGATGCTTGTCCGGAAATTGATCTTCAACTGCTGCTGCATCAATTGGCTTTGGCATTCTTGACAGAAAATCAGCTACAGGATTTTATTTTCCAGGTCGATCCTTGATTGTAATATCAAATTCCTACAAGAAAATCAGCCATCTAGTTATCCTGTCATTTATGACAAGCTTGTTTGCTAAATATTTTATGGCAGAATGGTCTGTGTACAAGATAATAGGATATCCAGTAATGTAATGTCTGAACTTTTTGACAGCATGTATTATAGCTAGAAATCCTTTTTCAGTAATAGTGTAGTTTAATTCAGTGGGGGATAAATTTTTGCTAATGTAATAAATTGCACAAGGTTTTCTATCCTCTTCCTACCCAAGGACTAGTCCAATGGTTGTATCTGATGCATCAGATGATATCTGGAATAGCAAATCCCAATTTTGTCCTCAAAGGACTGGGTCTGTGGATACTATCTTCTTCAGATCCTTGAAAGCACGTTGACATTTTTTTGAGCAAAGAAAATCAACGTTAGTAATTAGTGCATACAAAGGTGCAACAATATGTGAATAATATTCTATAAACCTCCTGTAATGACTAGAAAATCCAAGAAAACTACGTACCTCAGTTTGAGTGGTGGGTGTAGGAATAAGCAAAAGTATTTGGATTTTGGCTGGGTCTACCTGAATACCAGCTGCTGAAATATAGTGTCCTAGGATAAGTCCTTCCATCATCATCATATAACATTTTTCATGGCTTAAACAAATCCTGATAGCAATGGAGCATTGTAGGAATTTTTCTAGTGTATCCAGTGCTGGATCGAAATCATCTCCATATGGTGTAAAGTCATCCATATATACTTCAAGTCCTTCATTTATTATGTCTACAAAAATGCTAAGGATAGACCTTTAGAATGTGGTAGGAGCATTTCATAATCCAAAAGGTAAAACTCGGTAGGCAAATGTTCCCCAAGGACAAGTAAAAGTAGTTTTGTCTTGGTATTCAGGGGAAATATGTATTTGATTGTATCCATTGAAGCTATCGAGGAAAGAAAAGAATTTCTTTCCTGCCAAAGTGTCTAATACTTGGTCGATGAATGGGAGAGGGAAGTGGTCTTTTTGTGTTGCTTTATTTAGCTCCCTGTAGTCCACACAGATTCTCCATTTCCCATTCTTTTTTGGTACCACCACAAGAGGGAAGACCCATTTACTATCAGAGATAGGGTAGATAAAATTAACATCTAAAAGTTTTTGAAGTTCAGCTTTTACCACATCTTTTAGATGAGGATTTAGTCTTCTCTGAGGCTATCAAACAGGTCTCACATATTTTTCTATGTAAATGTGGTGTGTACATAATTAAGGGTCAATTCCTTTCATATGAGGGTAGTCCCATGCAAATGTTTCTTTATATTTCCTTAACACATGGATGAGCTTTGTTTCTTGTTCGGATGTGAGGTTGGCATTAATGTTTAAGGTTTTTCCCGGTTCAATTTCCTTAATTTTACTATTTGCAATGGAGGTGACAGGAATTGTATGATCATGTGTATCTTTCAGATGATCTTCTTCTAATTCATTATCAAATATTGCTTTTATCATATGAAATTGTGTGCGAGACGTGAGTTCAGTTTGACTAATGAAATTATTAATGGCATCCTCTTCTGTTTGGTCTTTGAAATCAAGTGCTTCTTGTATAGTTAACGGAGAACTAATGTTATTAGTAAGGTATGATACAAGTGCCTATTAGTTTTGACTATTGTGACACTTGGCTGCGCTAAGGGATATAGAACTAAGTTATTGATATCTGTTCCCCTAGTTATGATCATGTTTCCTTGCCAACAACCAACATAGGCATTGGCAGTGGTGAGCCAAGGTCTTCCTAAAATCAATGGATGTCCATCAAGTCGGGTATGGGGATTTATTATTAGAAAATCGGTTGGATATTCCCGGGAGTCAACAGAGACCATGACATCATGTAGTATGCCCTCTGGCCTAACCATCGATCGGTTAGCCAATACTAACAAGGTAGAGGTGGGTTCTACAGATGTAATGCCTAGATTTTGGCAAGTAGTGGTTATTAAGATATTGATTGCAGCTCCAAGATCAACTAAGGCTTTTGACAGGGTCAGACCATAAATTTGGACAATTACTATTGGGTTTCCTGGGTCTTCGTATTTAATGGGTGTTTCTTTTCCTGATAATAAGTCAGATAGAGTGCCGACTACTTGGACTCTTGGATTATTTTTTATATTCTTCCTTGGTCTCTTTATGCACAATTCTTTGATAGTTTTTTCATATATCAGGATGTCTTGAATGGCTTGGAGGAATGGAATTTTTATGTACAAATTTTGTAATTCTCCCACAATGTCAAAATCAGGATGTTGTATAGGTCGAGTTAGGACTAATTGTTCTGGGAATGGGGGAGAGGATGTGGTTTCTTGATTATGAGTTTGTTGTTTATTCACATCCTCTTCTTGTGACAGATGTTCTTTGGGTAACTGATCTTCAACCTAAACTGTCTTATCTCCCTCGATTTGAATAATACGCCCAGATCTTAACTGAAGATCATTACACTCCCTCAAAGCAGCTCCTACTTTTGGTATTTCTATGATTTGGAGAGATTGGACTGGTATGTTATTTGGATTGGGGTTGGGTTGGGCTGGGAGTCTCTGCCTCAGATTAGACTGGGGCTTTTGTTTTAAGGCTGGCAGTGTAGGTTGAGGGAGAGGAATAGTTCCTACTGGCTGATGCATTGGTCTTTGCCAATTTGTCTACCAAGCTGAGCTTTGTGAAGTAGTGGGAGTCCATTATGGTGGGTATGGGTTGTTTTGTCAATATGGTGGGGTATAAGGAAGGTTCGGCAAACCAGATTGGCTTGCTTGATTCAACCACGGGTTTGAGGAAGGAAATGACTGTGGTGACCAATTTGGAAATGGGGGTTGGAATTGACTTTTCCACATGCTATATTGTTGAGCCTTATACTGTGGGGGCTGAAAAGAAGAAGTTGGGTCTGGAAACGTACCAGATTGTCACGGCTGCCACTGACGGCACTGGTTGAGCAAATACACTGATTTTGGCTCTTCTTCTGCTTCCTTATATACTACTTTCAATCCAAGAAGTGAGGGAAAACTTTCCGTAGGGTGATCTTTTGTACAAATGGCGCATGTTTGGACTGCATCTAGTGGACACTCCTTATGGCTATGTTTCTTCCTGCATTTGCGATAGAATATTGCCAAATTTTGTTTTGCCTCCATTTGCTTCTGCTTGGTCTGCAAAATATCCAGTTTTGTAGTCAGTGTCCCTAGTATATCAGATTTAAAATTTTCCAATAAATTTCCAATTTCCACACATGTTACTCCTTCTGATGAAATTTTATTGTCTCTTACAAACCGATCATGTTCTGCCGGTTTTACTCTTGTGCTGCATCTCGAGCTCCTGATACATAAATCAATAATGTCAGCAAAACTTTCTTGATAAATATCTCCTTTCCCCATGATGTTTAATGTTTCGATCCATTGCTCCTTCATGCCCCTTATTAATTTTTTTTTCAACACATTATTAGGTAAAGGCAGTGATGCATAGGGATATCTTTGTAGATTATACTGGAAATGTTCCACATACTCCTCTAATGTTTCATTTGGTCTAGTTATCATCTGGAATCTTTCATCCTTCAGTTCTTTAGATGTGCAATAGTCCTGATATTTTTTTAGAAAAGATTATTTCATTTGCTCCCAGTTATTTATAACCCCGCCACCTAATCCCATAAACCATCTTAAAGTAGCCCCTTTTGGCGTAGAGGGAAATAGTTTCAGTTTCTGGGGGTCGGTGGTGTAATCATATCCCCTGCACAATACATCAAATTCAAATAAAAATGCATCCGGATCTTCTGATGATAGCTCGTGGAATGTAGGGATATGTTGAAGAGGGATTGCTTTCATAGGCGCATTTGCTGCAGAATCCACTATGGGGTATTGTAATGTAGAGGTTTAGGTGTTTGGCTGGTTTTGAGCCATTGGGTCAAATATATGCCAATAACCTTTTGGGATATCTAAGAGGGTTTTCCTAGGTTGAGAGGGAATGGCTTTAACAGGAATAGTTTTAATAGCACTTCCTCTATCTGGGACGATTGTTTGAGGAGATTGAGTTTCTTCAATGATGATTTTTGCAGCACTTCCTTTGTCTGAGTTGTTCAATGGCTGAGTTGTCCCAAGAGGAGATCTTGGTTCCTCGGTTTCCCCTGTATCTCCTCCTCCTTCATAAAGATTATTGAAATTCCCTTCCTGCAATAGCTCTAGAGTAGAATTTCAGTTTCTTGAAAGTCTTGCTCTTCAGTTTGACTATGCACCTCACTAAAGGCTACAAATGGTGAACCTATGGCCTGAAGGGAACTAGTAGGCTGTTTAGAAATAACTTTCCTGGGTCCTACCAAGGGTTGAGATTCAGCGTTCTTGTATATTTCTTCTACGAAGGTTGATTGGCCAAGCGTCACCAGCCCCTTAACTTTTTATGGCTTGGGTACAAGTTTGGAATTTTTTTCTAGCTTTTTCTGCTTAGTCATGCACTCAAATTAACTACTAAATCCTACTTAAACAAACAGCTGCAAATCTGCAGGAAAGCAGGCAGAGGAGCAAGGATTTTACATGCTCCACACGTAGGTTCTTACCTTCAGTTTTCAAAACCCAATTCTTCCCTTAGCAGGTTCGTACACTACTCCAAGAAAAAGGACAAATGGCTACACTCTTTCCCTGACAACGACGCCAAAATGTAGAGCTATAAAAAGCGTATCTTTCACCTCTATTTACCTCACATTAATATGTCAATCCAGGAACGTTTTGTTGTTTCAAAGAGTGTGTCAGTTTGAGGCTATCATTTGCTAGAGTAATGCTAGTAGCACAGTGTTTGAAAATACAAGAGTAAATGGATGCTTGTTTACAACTTAACTGCTTCAAAAGATTAAATCATGTGTTCAAAATACTAAGCGATTTATCAGTCAAGGGTTTAGTAGCAATAACCCATCCCTTTGGGAATTGATGGAAAAAGAAATCAGAGAACAAATCAAGGGTTTGGGAGGTGGATAGCAGATGCCAATGCTCACTACAACCTAAGATCATGCTTCACACCAATAACTAGAAATGAAATGGCAAATAAGAAATGGAATGACAATGAAATCGAACAAAAATGAAATGGAACAACAAACCTAAAATGGAACAACAAACCTAAAATGGAAGAGCAAGTCTGAAATGGAACAACAATTCGGAAATAGAACAACAGTCAAGAAATAGAACAACAACCAAGTCTAACAAGCCATAACATCTTAGTCTATCAAATCAATTGCATTAATCATACTCTACAGGAACCAAACGTCAATCCTTCACTCTTAAAGATGTACACACAGATGGAACAACACTGATTACTGATACATTATGGAACAACATTGAAAACCATATATATACTCAAACAGTAATCTGATTTGGTTACCACCTCAGTTAGAAAGAATACGATCGCATTTCAAGATAGAACAACAGTATTAAAGAATCCAACAATAACAAAGAACAAAACTTCCAAGATGAATTATTTAATGTTAAGGAACAAGCACACAAAAAAAAGCTTTGTAATGGAACAACAACAGTATTCTATAAAAACTAACCGTATTATATCAACACCTAAAAGAATAGTAACATGATGCAGCGTCGATACAATAATTTTGTCTTCAGAAACCTTAATGGATTAAACACAACAGAGCATGTGATGTAATATTTATAAAACACATCAGATTACCAGATCACATCGATAAGAAAACCACGCAAAAACCACGCCTAATGGTACAAGAGGAAGTGTCCTCCAGGGCTAGGCCCTTAGCCTCTAGGGGTACACTGCTTGAAGTTATTCCAGACTCAAAGATGAAATAGTAACCAAGTTTTTATTAATGCATCAAGTAAAATTATAGTAGAGCAGTTCTTAACAAGACACGATGATCAAAGTTTTGATCTTTAAAATAAATTACATAAAGGAATAAGAACATCTCCCCTTAGCTAACAGTGTTTCCCCTTATATAAGAGTGATGACGGAGATATCTAAATGCAGAAATAAATAAAACAACGATCCCTTAGGATCAAGGATCTGGAGGGATTCGCCGAACCGTTAGCCCTTAGTCATTTCTTCTCTTTTTTGTGCCAAGCTGATATCTCCGCTTCCTTTCCCGCGCTGATCTGTTTTGATCCTGTTTGCATGCGGTCTCCCGTCGAAGGGACAGAAGTTAACCCGTCTTTGTCTTTTCCTTTAGAACGACAACTTCTCGTTTTTTCTCCTTCCTGCATAAGGAAATGACAATTGTCAGCGTTCTCATCTTGCATATTAATCTCACATGTTTTATTACAATTATTTATCGTTTTCTAAGTTCATGATGCAAAAAGGCTTGTAAGTTCTAATGAAAAGATAATAAAATAACCATCAAAACATACCTTCTTTAGTACTCCACAGTCTTGTGTTTCAAGGGCCTGATTCTCTAAAGAGTGATTAATTATTTATTTTCCTATGTTTTTATGAGGGTTGTATAATAGTGAGGATATTGTCATGAAATATTATTGTTCAGAGAGATTTCAAGAATAGTGTGTGAGTTAGAGGTACTAGGAGTTAGTTTCATGATTATAGGGATTAGAAATGGATATTTAGGATTCAGGTGAGGTTATTCAGGATCTGAACTAAAATTGGGTAACAAAATCCTTTTTTTTATATTTTGTAAGCCTCAAAGGCTTTAAAAAAAAGGGAGTTAGTGAGAGAGTTAGTGGACAGGAGGGTTGGATTGTGAGATTATGGGCATTGAAATGAGAAAGGTCAACTAAATGTAAATCAGGTCATTGCGTTTATGTATATACATATTTTAACTAGAAAATAGAAGTTTCATATCTTATGGTTATCCGAAGGATTTGTCTGTGAATTTTTGAATAAGGATGAAATCCCATAACAACTGTGTGTATATGTCACAACTCTTGCGACTGTGCTTGAATATGGTTCTGCAACAGTGGATGTGAGAGTTTTGACATATAAATGAATGTGTATGCAATAGCTATAATGTTGGAGAATCGATTGAGAGTTTATTGGGTTTGGTTCAAGAAGTAATGTGAACTTGATTCTATAGGAAGGGATATTCAATATCGGTGTGATCCCGTTGAAAGGAGTTCAAAAACTAAAAGCAGAGTGGATTCAAAGATTCGTATGCATTTTCAAATGTTGGATAATCAGGTATAGTTGCAAGGCAGAGTGAAGAAATTAGAGAATTCTGGACATAGTATTTCTAAGCGGAGAAAGGAGTTGGTAGAGTTGAACTTGATAGCAAGTCGATCTAGAGGTGAGAACGAAATTTAGTGGAAGCACCAAGTTTAGTGGGAGAGTGGAAGCACAACGAAGTGAAATTGTTATTAAGAGGATTTCAGAGTGAGCGGAATCTTGAGCAGAGGAATCGATCTGGATCGTGAGATCGACGTATCTGTTATATGGACGGTGATCAGCAACTATGAGGGTAGGAGAGTACAAAATTTCTTGATCATGGAAGAAGTCCCGCACTCACTCCTAGCTGTCAATATCATATTCAACTTCTTAGATTATAGTCAATTGCGGGGGTTGATGCCATTTTAATCCATGTGCTAATTGAAGTCCTGCAAACCATAGATTTGATGATCTCTTATATCCAATAGATATCGGGTCATAAAGTTATCGAACATTAATTTGAAAATTAGAATCGAACATTTACAGATCAAGGATTTCCTTTCCTTATCGGCTCCATAAAGGTAGTTAAACATCACGCAACATCCCCGTCTGATATCGCTGCTAACCATTGGATCAAGTGTGCCTTGATCAAACGGTGGAGGATCACCAAGTAGTTCTATTGATCAGGGAAGCCAACAACCGTCAGATTCGAAAGTGAGATAAATGACGAAGATTGGAGCCAATAAGGCTTGGGCCTGGGCGGACCTAAGAAGTTTATCAATGCATGTTAAGTTATTTGGTTTCTGGTGGATGAATGGGTTAAGTTGTGATACAATGTGACAATTGTTGATCTAGTGGAGTGAAATCAACGGTGGAGGCTGAATGTGATGAGTGAGCATCGATAAATGTGCCTTGGTTGTGGATTGGCGGAAATGTAAGGTTTATGTGTGCTTTGTGGAGTATTTCTATTATATAAGAATTATAATAGAAATAAAGTGGATAAAGGTTTTATGGGTTAAGTTGAATATAACCAAAGTTAAAGAGTGGGGTTTGGTTAATATGTGCAGGGTATAGAATTAACCAATGTTTATGAGATTGAATAAGGTTCAACTCAAAGGTTAGTAGAGGGTCACACTATTGAATAAAAAATGAAATGTTTATGCATAGAACTTAATTAAGAAGCCTTAAACCTTGGGTTAAGAAGGTTTTCACCATGGCTCAGGTGATTAAGGCATGGGACCAATGACATGCAATTTTAATTGCATAATGTGGGTATTGTCGGGTTCGGCTGGCATGACACATACAGTGGAATTTTTTCAGAATTGCTACTCTCATTTCCTCAAGTTCAATATCATAATAATCTTTCATCGTTGTCTCAATGTTCAAACTATCCCATACCTATTGGAAATCATAGAAGCACAAGATCCACTAAATCAATATGTAACTAAGAGGTCAATTTACATTTTGAAGATGAACACATTTTTCCATTGGTTACGTTAATTATCTTGACATCATAAATAGTTGAACATTAAAGGAAGATATTCTTTAACACAATGTTCAAGAAACACATTTTTCAATTATTATATTTTCCAATCACTAGAAGTGTTATTTGAGCATGATATTGATATTGTTTTAAACTATTCTTTGAATAGGCCAACTCAGTAGTCTAAACCATAAGTTTCCTACTACTTGTATTTAAATGTTTATATTTAGTAATATTATTAGCAAAGGAAACCATTTTTTTAAGATACGTGAGAGGCTAAATTTTTTAGCTAGCAAGAGATTTTTTCTTGACTAGCAAAAATAAGCACAACACACATGTTATAAAGTAGATCTTGTCACACATGAAATCTAATGGAGGTGAGGTAGAGAAAAAGGGAACATTGAATATGCAAACTAATGGATATGCACAAGACTCGGGTTCCCTAATAAACATATAAGTTCTCTTTCTCCTTGTGCATCTCAAGGCTTTAGGGTTTTTGTAGAGTTGTACATGACAGTGTTGTGATTCCTATGTGACAAAACATAAGACTTTAGAAGTTGGAAATGGGAGTACATATAGAATACAAAATTCCAACTAGATTTGTATATATGTTCCATTGACTTTTACGTCAAACTATTATGATAAAGTGTTCAAGGGAAACATATTACACATTTGCAAGGAGATCGTAACCCTATAAAAACATGAATAGGGAGCCGACGAGAAATAAAATGAACATATCCTTAAAGAATGACGACTCCTGTTTAGGTTATCTCTATGGATTTTGGGAAGAGGAAAATGCCTAAAGAAACTACTTGCTATGAGATATTACATGACCCCTGAAATTCAATGATGAGATTCAATGATTCCATCAAACACCCTATTTGATGACTACTAATTATCCTACCATTATTATTGTTGTCTTTATTTTAACTATATTTGTTCTATATTTTCTCACTATTGAGAATATAACTACAATTACTGATTGACGGTTTTTGTATTGCACTATATTAGAAATAATTTCCAGTTAACTAGGCAAAGTAAGTCATAAATATATGACCATATCCATGAGTATTAGTCTTAAATGACCAGATTTCTTATGATGTTGAATAGTCCACATAGCACTCATTTGATGCTCACAGAGGTGAAGTGGAAGTGATACTAGTAAAATAAACCACATAGCATCAATCATCACCTCTTGAATTTGCACATGGCATTCTGGATTTTCAGCCGAGATTTGCACTTTGTATTCTGGATTTTTAGGTGTTGATTATAGTATGTAGGACCCATGTTGGTATCATTTTTCTCTTTGTACCTAGGATTTCTTTCAAGCTCAGGCTCAATCTATTTTAGGAGACTTGAATTCGCTAGGGCATACTCTGGTAGAATGTTGTTTAGTTTTTTTGTGTGCTCAGTCTTACTTCAATTTCTCCTTTGTTTGTGTGCTATTCTTGGGTATGCTATGGATCATGAAGAAAAAATGTAAGTTCTTCAGGTGCATGAACATTAATCCAGGATAACACAGATGCCCTTAGGACAATTATAGTAAAAATTCATAATCATGATCACCAAATCACTTGACATAATGAATCTATTATGGGGATCCTATCCTATTTGAATCAGAAGGTTGCATAGTTGGAAGCTGAAAATGACTTTCTAAGAAACATGTAGCTAATTCAGAATGAAATTTTATAGTTCTTCTAACCACATGAATTCTGACTCAAAGCATCATGGTTTGATCAAGGAATAATACGTTATTCAACCACTCTTTAAAGCCATGAAAATAGGTGATTTGGAACTACACTATGCATGTGGAATGACAGGTGGCCAATGTAACATCTTTTAGCATTTTTATGTATTTAATGTTTTATTGATACTAGGAAGTTCTTATAAAATGTTGGAAATATTTTTTTAGCTGCCTTTTGTAAAATGTGACTTTTGGACAAAATATGGAACCATATCTGCCACGAGACCTTTTGTTGCGCTGGCTCTTACTTTTTCTACCATTTTTTCCAATGCCTTTGCCTTTTACTCCACTCTTAAGTTATTTTTCTCCTGCTTCTGTATTTACTTATGTCTTTTGCCTCTCCATACCAATCTTGAAAAGTCTAATTTTGGTTTATCTAATCGTATGGAAAATGATAACAGATTAATTATTTTCTTTTACAAATTTAGTTTTATGTTCATAAATATTGGACAAACATTTTTCTCAAATTTTGTACTTTTCACTCATGAGTGGCATCATTGTTTTTTGAAATGACTACCCCATTTATAATGAATGCCTCATTTATATTTAGTGATATTTCATATCTCATGATTAAATTTATCTTTTATATCTCAGAATTAAATTTATGCCTTACGACGTTTCCTTTGCAACATCTGGTGAATTTGCTAGTATATTACATATTAGAATGAAGAAACAACTATTGTTATGTACTTTCTGCAACCTGGATTAACCTCACCCTTATTAGAAACACCTTCCTAAATCACCCAATAGCCTCCAGCCTAAAGCTTCTACCCATATATACACATTATGCATTCACTCATTCAACAATAGAAACAAAACGTACAAAAAGACATATGGCCATCGAATAAGCTACATAGATTCAACACCATCATTTTCTACACCTAATTATGTATCTATAAATAACATCAAACTAAGATGTATATTGGCTAGTTTAATTTTCCCTTATATTCCACATGAATACCATGGTTGAATACAATGGATTCGTAATACCATAGGTCAATACCATGGGTCATTTTTAATTTTAATTTTATAGATTTTTTTATTTTTTTTTCACCTAATTAAAATATTACATTATAATACATTAAACTAATATTTTACATATCCACTATATTTTATATTTGCATATTCAAATGTTTGCATTAACATTACAAATCTTTAGCATACTAGGTTGGAGAACAACTCCTAAGACCAATAAAAAATGAGTCATTTTTATTTAAAAAATAAAAAAATAATATTATATTTTAACATAAAATATTATATTCATAATCTAGAGTCCACGAATGTTAAAATAAGTATTTTAATTTTAATTATTTCACCTCATCTCACAAACAAAGTTGCACTTCATTCACTTTCTCTAAAACTTGCACTTCATTAACTTTCTCTAAAACCAATGTTGAATTTGTATTTTTGTTTATACATAATATTTATATCAATTTTTAATTAGGTCTGACATTGACATTAGATTAAATTTTTTAACTCTTAAATTTGTTAAATTTTAAGTGTTAAATATTTATGCTTGACATCTACCCCGTAATGGGTTGTAGAGTGAGGCACAAAATTATATTATTAACCAAATCTTATAAAGCCTCATACCAATGGAGAAACTCCTCTTTCATGGTAATGTTGACCTCCCTCTCTCTAAGATTGAGTGACACCAACTATCACCATTCGTGACTAATGCGCTCACCATTTAATGCTTACTTGATGTGCTCCCCATTCAACATGTTAATGTCAATCCCCCTATTCCTCTTATGATTGATGTATTCATTTCATTGTGTTCATTTTCTTGGAAAGTTTTTCTAACAAAAATAGGAAATAGTTGTATTATAAATTGTTCTTGGGCATAAATTTATAATATAATTAAAAAAAGAGATTTTGGCTACTTCTATCATCCTTATTTTTCTACATAAATAAAAAAGGAATGATGTATAGTTTGCAATTTGTTTTATTAGAGGAATCAACAACTAGATCAAGCTTATACTTACATAACATAGGGTTGATTATGACTGCTACCACTATAACCCCTAGGTGTAACTTCCCCCACTCCCACAAATGAAAACATGTAACCACATGGGATTGAACATGGCTCTTTCATCACTCACATAAATTTACATAACATGGGCTTACCAAGTGAGCTACCCTTAGGGAGTTGAAGTCTTGTTTATAATTATCCTAAAACATCTAGAGGTATATATCCTACAAAACATATTAACTATCACTAATTTTTAGATCTAATAGCACCATGAAATTATTCATGTTCCTAAATATGAATAGTTTAATTTAGAGCAATAATTTCCAACACATTATGATTGATAGAGTTACTGGAAGAAATATATCCTTGTTAATTCTTACCGAGGCTAAGCTGAATACCCTCAAGTTGCTCATGTAGGATGGAAACTTAATTATCTATACTCCTAAATTGGGCACTAAGTTCTACAAGAATTTCCATTACAGAGGTCAAACTAGAGACCATCTAGTTATCTTACTTGTCGTTGGAGAATCTTATTTTGTAGTTGATCGATCTCATCTTCCCAATCACTCAACACTACACCTCTCATAAATTTTAAATTCAACATCCATTTTGTAATATTCCGACAACTATTCCACATTAGTCTAATCCCAAGACTCGCCCATTTTCTAACACGTCCAACCATTCCTTTGTCCAACTATATCTCCTCCAAAGCCACACTAATTTCTTCCTCAGCTCAGTCTTCCACCCACCATGACAAAGTAATATGGAATTGTGCCCATACCGAAGAAAAAGGTGGAAGTTTTACTGAATTACAACTATCTACACCTACCAAGGCATATTATTTCTATGAAACCACCCTAGAACCAGCCAGTGTATCCAAATAATAAATGCTCACACATATTTTACCAAGTGGTTACCATAAATATACACTTGTCATGTTCTTTTGTAGCATAACTCTAAATTATCCATATGGTGTAAAAATCATAGCATTCAAATAATGTCCCTTTAATTTCACATGTCTCAGCCTGAGCCTTATAAATTGCCTTCCGCACAAAAGACAAAAAAGATCTCTCTAGCGCATGAAGGTTGGGAATCTTACATTCTCATATCCTTAGTAAAATCGAGTTCACCACGGAGACATTCATAAACTACCTCATTGAAGAATTGGGTGCTCCTACATGCTCCTATGCATCCTACAATGTTTGAGTAAGCCTTATTGGCTTCATGCGAGCTAAGGTAGAGGGTAAGGACATATCTAACTGCTAAGACCATCCTTCCTACAACTAAGACTAATTTCTCCCTCAGTATTTAGATCTACCTCAGATTTCTATAGTGGACTATTGTACAACTTGTTCCATTGTTCTTACACCATTGAAGTGGGTGTGACATCTCACATGAAGCATAATTGATTTATATCTAGAGTATGGGAGAGAAAGGCACATTCTGACCCCAACCTTCCATCACCATAATTCATGCCCATGTCACATGTTGTATAAACATAACTAGTTGTATGTTCCCATAACTCCAAACACAAGTATATTGATTATCCTCATATAGAATACATTGTTCTTCCCTTAGAACTTTTGGTTGCCAATATTTTCCAAATATGATGATCACAATACAAAATATATCATGATCGCTTAACATTTTTTCTTGACATGATTTTCCAAATATGAAAAATTGTTTCCTTCACAACCTTAAGATTATCCCCCTAGTCATAAGTATTATCATATTGGGAAATATAATACCTACTCATTAAAGAGTAAGGTTAATTTCTCCTTCTTAGTTACCCAATTTTAAATTTTATCATCATATTCATTTTTATTCCTCAATACATGAAATACAAATAATTCCATAGTTTGATAAAGAAGAAGCTTCATTAATTGGGTAATAGAGTTTAATTTTACATTTTTTGATTTGGTTTCCCTATGAAGATGGTCGATAATATTTTTAAGATCCTGCATAATAATTAATTTCTAGAAATTAAGAGCCTTGGATTGAATTATACCTTGTAGGAGACAATAAATTGCAGCCATATTAGTTGTGCTTATTTCCAAAATCCATGTAGAGGAGAGTTCAAGTTGTCCTCAAGGGCATGCAATCATCCCCCCTCCCCAAATTGTTGTCATCCTATGGTTATTTTTAGAAACCATGTAATAGTAAATAATGTGATCAATATGTGAAGAAGCCCTTTGATTATACTCTTCTAGACTCAACCTCAATTTATATCTATGTCTTTTAGGAACAATTGAGGGTGTTGAAGATTCAAGGTTAAGGCCTGACCGCCAAATTTATTCCATCCTATCTAACTATTGTGAAACAAGAATAATTTAAAATTTAAAATTCATATGTTCCGATAACAAGGTGCAAGTGTTTGTACCACCTAAAAATGAACATTTTCAATAGAATAAATTTCAAACTAAAAGTGGCCTCCTAAGGAAAAATAATAAAATAATAATTGAAATAATAAAATAAGAGTTATGAATTTTGGAGGGAAATGAAGTAAAATTACTTTCCTTTTTTTAATTGTATTTTTGGTTTATCTCCTTATAGGTTTACTCAAATTTTAAGTGTAGAAACTCATTGGATGTAGAATTAAATTCCGCATCCAACAAGTACCCATCATGCATGATTTTGAGAAGACCCACATTGATAAAAATTGATGATACATTAAAAAATTGTGTTGAGCACATTTTTTTTAATGTATAATAATTTTTTTATCAATGTAGGTCTTCTCAAAAGTATGCATGATGGGTACTTGTTGGATGTCAAGTTTAACTCTGCATATGATGACTATCTCCTTTCGAAATTTGAGTAAATCTATAAGGAGATAAGCCAAAAATACAATTAAAAAAATTAGATTTTCTTCTTTCTCTCCAAATTATCTACATGTACCTATTTTTAAATTTAAAATATTTTTATTGGTTTACATATTATGACATGGAAATTACATGAAAATTTCATGAGCGCTTTTAGCCTAAAATTTCCTCTAATGCATTATGGAAAATGACCTCGTTATAGGCTAGCCAAATTTTCCAATAGAGAAATTTTGACAAAGCTAACAAAACTCTTGAAAGCTATGTTTCCCGTGAAACTTCCCAAATTATTTCACCCACAGTTCAGAAAATTTATATATTATTATGCCATTTCAATCTCAAGGCTATGCTCTGTCACACAAATTTCCACTCTATTTTAGTAAACTTGTATTCAAGACATAAATGATTAATAGATTCACTATATTCACGGCATAGTAAAAAATGAGTAGGGCCATGAATTCCTCATTTCTTTTTCTTCTCCATAATTAAAATTTTGGTACGAGAGAATGTACCATATAAAAGATTCACCTTTGTTAGGACATATGAATACCATGTATTTTCCTACATCCTTTTCTTAGGGGTAGTTTCCATATGGGAAGAGAAGCATGATATAGCATTTTTTACCTAAGTACTCCAATAGACCCCAATCCCAATAATCCAGCTCTAACTAAGGTCATGACATGCAACATGTAAGCTATAGTTCCAATTTATTTATTAGTTGTCTCAAGTTCTCAGGTGCCTCCCCAAAATATCAATTTTTCCAATGCTTTTCCATAGACCAAGAAGAGATATTAGCTAAGGAAAGGTTTCTAAATCAATATTTCCATTCACAAGGTGGGAGGAAATAATGGTTCCCTAATCGAGTGAAATCCCATGATTTCAGTGTCCCATAAATTAATGATCTTCCCATTCCCAAGGATCTTGATGAGAAGCACCATGATTAGAGGGAGGGTTGAAATAAATAGCCTCCAAATTGGAGAAACTATCTCAAAGCTACCATGACTTCCTTTCTTTTCTAAAGTATTTCCACTGGATTCCCTATTTCTACCACTTATCATGGTTTGACATTAACCTCCAAAGGAGATGGCTACCAAATCCATAGTCATAAGGACTAAATCTATGATGACCAACCCCTTTTGAGTTTTTTGAGTTTAAAACAAAATCCAGCTAAGGACCAAAGCGTGGAGCTAGGTTATAATTTTTGGCAAAATGAGGGAACATTTTGCTAAAAAATTGATGATCGATTGAAAAATTTTAAGCACTTAATCAAGAATTTTTTAAGCACTCGATCAAGCTATTGAGGTGCTTAAAAATATCTCGATCGAGCGTTTTTCTAACCTTAGTTAACTGCTTCATCGAGAGTTATGACTCAATCAAGGAATATCTTTCCATCCAGCCATTGGATCGATTGAAAGATATATCTCGATTAAGCATTATTTCTACTTCAAATATTGTAGTTATGACTTCCACAAGTCATTTTGGTTGGACCACGAGAGGAAAAGGAATTTAGCAAAACTCTTCTAAGCTCGACCAAAATGGAGGAACTTAATCCAGCTACCAATCAAGCATATGAACAACCTAGAGGCTCAAGTCGATATATTTTTCTTGTCATTTTTGTCTATTTTTTTTTTTTTTTGCAAAAAAAAAAATTATTTTGAGAAAAATCCTAACATACAAAAATTACAAAAAACAATCGTGAAACTCACTTTGAAAACCAGAAAAAACACCAAGAAATCCCTTGAAAACCACCAAAAATAACTTTAGAAACCACCAAGAAAACCCATAAGGACCAAAAACAACTTAGAAAATCACCAAGAGAACCCTTGAAAAGCACCAAAAAAAAACTATAATTTAGGTATTAATTATTTTTTTTAAATTTCATTGTATATGTTATCTGCAATATTAACATGTTCGTTATAAATATTTTCTATGGTAAATTTTATATATAATTATGTTATGTTTTAAAGTTTTTTTTCGACGATTTTAGTGAAATAAATTAAAAAAAAAGAAGAAGTTTTTT
>APFE030728453.1:35982-50127 GCA_000404065.3 Pinus taeda
TATATAATTATATAATATAACATAGCATGTAACACAACTATATCACTAGATATTATAAAATATTACAGTTATAACATTTCACACATATATTTAACATAGCTTTATGATTATTTAATGCAATGTGCTTTTCATAATTTAACATACGATGGGTGATGCTCAACAACTTTTTAAAGACTAGAGTTGATCTATAAAGTGCAATTTGACTATCGGCTCTCTGCTAGGGTTCCGTTTAGACTGTTCATACCTTCAACGGCGACGACAGAGTCCAGGACAGAAATCGCGCAGAGGACAGAGGATCGCGGCAGCAGAACAGTTCGGCAACGCTTCTGAGCCGCTCAATGGCTCAACCGCAGGGGGGGGTGTCGGAGCCCTCCCCGTCAGCACAAGATCAGCTGCAAGGCGTCCTTTTCGGGTCAGTAAACAGGGGGATTCTGAACGGAAGGAATTCGCCCCAGGTCACTAGCAATATTAACGAAGATCCCAGTGAACAAGAAAACAACCCCCAAAAAGAAAAAGAAAAACCTGAAGAAAGTCAGAAAGTCACTTCATCAACATGCAGACCAGTAGCCAAAGAAAGACCTCGAATCGAGTTACCTGGAGACAAGATAGATGGAAGAATCAAGTTCATGCGAGACCACGCCCTAATAAGGAAGTTCATTGGGTTCTGGCCCACTAAAAGAGCCCTTCACGGATGGATCACGGCGAAGTGGAAGCCAAAAGGGGATGTCATGCTCCAGTTGGGACCGAAAGGATTCTTTACAACAATCTTCTACTGCCTGGAGGACAAACTCAGGATTCTAGGAGGAGGACCATACTTTTTCAACTCAGCCGGGCTCTATCTTAGGGATGTGATCCCTAGATTCAATCCAGACAAGGAAGATCTATCGTGGGCGCCTGTGTGGATACGGCTTTACTCCCTCCCAGATGAATATTGGGAAGAAGAGGCCCTCAAAAATATTGGAGATGGACTGGGAGAGTACATCAGAGCTTCAGACGAAACCAGAAATCGTAAGTACATCTCTTATGCCAAAATTTGTGTCTTTCTTAGACTCAATGAAGCCCTTCCCGAATCAGTAACTCTTGCTCATAGAGATGAGGAATGGATACAGCCTCTCGATTATGAGCATGTTCCCTTTCGCTGCCGTAAATGCCACATCCTGGGTCATCTCTTCAGAGATTGTCCTCAAAACGTCCCTCTCAACACCCCTGCTTCCTCTGACACCCCTGCTCAAGATGGCTTCACCAAAGTAACCAGCAGGAAAAGATCTCACAGAAAACCCTCAAACGGACCCAAACCCCAGCTCTCTAAGCCTCATGGTCCAGTAACCAAGAATAGATTCAATGCTCTAGGTCAAGACTCTGAGACTCAAACCCCCTCTGAAGATGCCCTCTCAGATCACTCATCCTCTTCGACTCAAGCCCCTCTGCAGCACCCTCCGCCCAAATCTCCCTCCATGATCATCCCCACCACCATTCTCAGCTGGCATCGACAAGATGAGCCAGTGATTATCAACATGGAGGTTGATGGGAAAGAGAAGCGTCCCCAGATCTCAGAAAACATCACTGAAGGAACGGATCAAGTGCAAAACATGGAGGAAGAGCCGGAAAGAATTGATATGCAGGGTTTAGATATCCTAGAGCTAGAAGCTACGTGCAAAAAAAAAGCATATGACGCCATACCAGAACTCCAACTCAACAAGTTGGAAATGGTCATCTCTAGAGCCTACTATCAAAGCCAACTAGGGATACAGACAGGTAGCCAATGGGATGGAAATCTGCTTCCCAAAAATTCAAAAAAGAGAGGCAGAAAAACTAATCTACAAAGAACTATAGAAATAGGGAAAATCCTGGTGGACTCAGGCAAATATGCTCAGCTAACGAAGTACTACAAGCCCTCCCTCAACGGTTAATAATGAAGCTAGTCTCATGGAATATAAGAGGGCTCAACAGCCCTAGGAAACTCAAAATGTTGAAACATATGATCAAAAAGGAAAAGCCCCACATGTGCTTTCTCCAAGAAACCAAGTGTAACAGCACAACGCTAGGTAGCATCCTCGCGAAGGCTTGGCCTGGCTGTAATTCGGTAGCAGTTGATGCTTCCGAAGCCTCAGGAGGATTGGCAATCACTTGGAATCCGCAGGTCATTACTCTGTCTGACCTTCATGCAACGCACCATCTCATACAGGCAACCTTCCATATTCTGGGCTCCAATATTCATGGTAATGTTTCTAATGTATACTTCCCTCAAGATGCCGGAAGTAAAATAGGACTCCTAGATACAATAGCCGCGCTCAACAACAGCAAAAGATTCCCCCTCTAAATAGTGGCAGGGGACTTCAACATGATAACCAAAACAGAGGAAAAGCTGGGAGGAAGGCACAAATTGGAGCAAGAAGACTGCCACTTCAAGGACTTCATTCAAGCCTCCTCCCTCATAGACATGCCATTTTGCAATGGCACCTTTACTTGGAGCAATCGGAGGGCCGGCAGGCACCAAATTGCCTCAAAATTGGATCGATTTCTTCTCTCGGACAATGCAGTACACCTAGGAGGGGACATCTCCTCAGTCATTCTTGCTCACCCTGGTTCCGACCATTGGCCAATCGCTTTACAATGGCAAAGACCTGGCAGCACAATCAAAAGGCCCTTTAGATTTGAGAGTTTTTGGCTCACTCATCCCAACTTCAAGGAGTATGTAAAAGCTCTGTGGACTTCGTTCATTCCCCCTTAGGGATCCAAGATGTATCAATTCCAGCAGAAGTTACGATTCCTGAAAGATCATTTGAAGCAGTGGAACAGGGACACTTTTGGCGACATCTTCAAAGAGCAGCAAAAGCTCACACAGGACCTCGAGACCCTCCACCACAGAATCATCACGGAAGGGCACTCGGAAACCACATTGCAGCAGGAAAACTCCATTCTCAGCCAATTGGAGAACAGAAGGAAGCAGGAGGAGATATACTGGAAACAAAAATCCCGAGTCAGATGGCTAAAGGAAGGAGAGCGCAACACTAAATTTTTTCACAGAACCAAAATTCAGAGCAGGATGCACAACAATATCCCCTTCATCCAAAATCATTCAGGGGCAAAAGTGGAAGCTCATGAGGAGATAGAGAAGGAACTTCTCAATCATTTCAAGCAGATTCACAAGGAAGACGGAGGGGATCGCAGATAGGCTATCCGGAAAATCACGAATAGCATCCCAAAAATCATTACGGAGGAACAAAACGAACTCCTAATGCGATCGATTCTTCCACAAGAAGTTGATGAAGCTATGAAGCAGCTTAAGGAGGGCAAAGCTCCAGGACCCGATGGATTCACCACCACCTTTTTTCATGCGTTTTGGGATATGATAAAAGAGGAGGTTTGGTTGTTGGTGGAAGAATCAAGGGCAACGCGTTGGCTCCTACCCTCTCTCAACGCCACTTTCCTTGCCCTCATCCCCAAAGAAGTGGACTCCATCACCCCTGATAAATTCAGGCCTATTGCGCTCTCCAACGTCATCTACAAAGTCATCTCAAAAGTCATAGCAAATCGTCTAAAGCCTCTCCTTCCTGGACTAATCTCTCCGGAGCAATCTGGATACGTTGAAGGCAGGCACATCATGGATGGCATCCTACTCTCCCATGAAATCATTCACTCCCTTCAGCAATCTAAACAATCAGGTATGCTTCTCAAACTTGATCTCTCCAAGGCTTTTGATAAGCTTAGCTGGAATTACATTTACGACATGCTAAAAGCTTTTGGTTTTTGCCCGCCCTGGGTTCGATGGATCATGAACTTGATAACCTCCACCCACTTTTCCATTTTGGTCAATGGTTTCCCCTCCCAGCCCTTCAATCCTTCCCATGGGATCAGGCAGGGGGACCCCTTATCTCCCTTTCTCTTTGTCCTCATGGCAGAAGGATTGGGGCGACACATCAAGCAAGCTCTCCACTCGCATCAGATCAAAGGGATTTCTGTGCACAACTCCCCTCCAACTTCCCACCATCAGTTTGTGGATGACACAATGCTTTTTGGCTATCCCTCTGACCAAGAAGCGCGCCGTCTAAAATCCCTTCTATCTGATTTCTCCGAAGCCTCTCGCATGCAGGTCAATGGGTCTAAATCTCAAATCTTCTTCTTCCACACTCCGCCCTCTGTCAAAATTGCTGTCTCCAACATCCTGGGTTTCACTGCTGCATCTCTTCCAACCAATTACTTGGGAGCCCCTCTCACAGACTCTAAGCTAAAAAACCCTGCCTGGAGATCACTGCTTGAGAAATTTGAAAGCCGTCTCAACCTCTGGACCCTCAGATCGCTCAACTTGGCTAGTATCAGTTCTCATCAAATCGGTTTTGCAAGCCATGCCTCTTTATTTATTCTCTATTTTGGCTGCGCCCAAATGGGTCCTAAAAAGCATAAGAAACCTTCAGCGCAACTTTCTTTGGAATAGCACTGCCACCAACAGGAAATGGGCTTTAGTAAAATGGTCCAATGTCTGCATGCCCAAGGAAAAGGGAGGAATAGGGCTAAGAGATCCGGAAAAAAGCAATTCCATCATGAATGCAAAAATTTGGTGGCAATGGATCACTTGCCCAGAAAAACCCTGGGGGCAAATATGGACAGCCAAGTATGCTGGAAACTAACCGCAAGAGGAACTCATCCGCCTCATCCCTTCTGAAAATGGATCTGCTATTTGGAATGTGACAAAACAACATTACCAACTGATTCGGAAGCACAGCTTCTGGGAAATCAGGAATGGACGCACATCAAGATTCTAGACTGACGCCTGGAATCAGCTTCCCAAACTCCAGGACATCCTTCACCCTGAGCTAATCCCTGCAGGGCAAATCCAGCAACATGAAACAGTTCATCACTTTTGGGCCCCAGAAATGGAACATAATTTCAGGATATGGAGAAATAGTAACCAAATCCTTCCCCAAGCCGCCGAGCATCAGAAGGATCAACTCAATTCTGAACTCCAAAAAAGACGGATCAGGCAGGATCATGAAGAGGACATTCTTAGATGAGGACATCAGCCCAAAGGGTCCTACACTACTTCAGAAGCCTACAATTTGTCATGCAGCTTCTCCTCTCCCCCGGACCTTGTCTGGAGCAAAATTTGGAAGCTAGGATTGTGGCCAAAAATAGCCCACTTCCTCTGGCTCGTTAGTCACAAAAAAATCCTCACATGGGACAAACTCAGGAAGAGGAACTTCCATGGGCCCTCACTATGCCCAAACTGTAAGCAAAATGAGGAAACTCTTCAGCATCTTCTGGCAGGCTGCCCACTAGCAAATCAATTATGGGACAGAACCAGTTTCAGATGCCAAAATAACTGCAAGGGAGAGGAAGACATTGTCAATGCCCTAAGACTTTGGCCATCGCAACCCTACAACTATAAGATCCTTAATCATCTTTGGTGCATTATACCGGGGATTGTCCTCTGGAACATTTGGAAGGAGCGCAACCAGCGCATCTTCAAAAGCAAGCATTCCAACTCAGAAGAAATCTGGAGGAAAATTCAGCAGAATATTCAGGAAACAATGGCCCTTCAAGCTTGGACTAAGGATGACCTCCCCACTATGGATAATGAATGCAACATCCTGGAAAACTGGCAGCTACAGCTCCCCTTAGACTCTCTCAATAATCAAACCACTATTGCTCAGAACAGGGAAGATTGCCAATGGCAAGCCCCTCCCACAGGCACCTTCAAGCTAAATTTTGATGGGGCATCCAAAGGAAATCTAGGAGAAGCTGGATATGGAGGTATAATCAGGGACTCTGAAGGTAAACCCATACGGCTTTTCTTGGGAAATATTGGATGGGACACCAACAATTCAACTGAGCTGGAAGGTCTATGGCAAGGACTTCTGCAGGCAAGGTACCTCAATCTACAACCCATCATTGTCGAAGGATATTCTCAGATTCTTATCAATCTGGCCACTCGACTATAGAACGGCTCCAACACAAGAAAAATAGCGCCCAGATGGAGACTAGAAGCCAGGTTAAACGCTCTAGCCAAGCAGCTTAGCGATTTCAGCGCCATCTCCTTCTCTCACACTAAAAGGGAGGGCAATAAAGTAGCGGATCTCCTCGCCAACATTGGCACAGAGTATGTTCATCCGCTTCTATCGAGAGATATCAATATCATCTCCAACAGGCAGAAGCTCCAGGAGTGTCAAAGCTTGATCCTCGCTGAAACTACTTCCCCGGATGCGGGTGACCTCCGGCATGCTACGAGCGAGCCATATGGCAAGCACGCGCTGCCACGTGATGGCGCAGTGGCCATTAATGCTTCAGGCCGTCGATCGGGCGAGGAGGAAGGCTTCCTTAAGGAAGCGGCCTGAGTTGATGGCTCACCTGCGCCGTGCAGTTATGGAGCTCACACACCGAAAATTTGCAGAGGGTATTCATGGAGCAGGTCGACAGTCAACGAGCCATCGTGAGGTTGAGCGGGACGAGCTCCAGCTGCTGGGGCTCTCTGAAATTGTGCAGGTGCAGAAGAGAGCAAGCAGGCTTCGACCTGCCCATCTGGTTCTCCGTGGCTCGTATCTGGTTCTTTGTGGCTCTCACCTGGGCACTGAGCTTTCTGAAGCTTCCATATTTGGGAGGAAGTGGTGGCAAGTTCAGAAGGGTGACTGCGAACAAAACACAGTGCAAAATTCTGAAGAATTCGGGAAAGGGCTCATGGCTCGACTCCGGGAACGGCAACCCTGTCGCAGAGGCTCTGGCAGAGGCTCCAGGAGAGGCTTAGCGTCGCGCTCTCCAGCAGCAAATGAACATCATCATTGCTGTTGTTGTTACTGTCACAGGAGAGCGAGAGCTCAACTCCTCCAAGCTGGGCAATTCATGGAGGTGGGTAGCTCAAGTGAGGGAGAGCCGGCCCTTCTGGCGTTTGGTTCGGTCGTTTTCACCCTGGGCCGCTCCAGAGGAAACGAGGGCATCAACGCTAACATTTCCATCCTCTTCACTGCAGTTCCTGAGAACGATGGCAGTGATGCGCCTCTTGGAGAGGGGGAGCCACCCTCTGGTAGCATTATTTTGGAAGGTCCTTATCAGCAACCCGCAACTGCGCATGGTAAGGAAACTCTGAATACCCCCGTCCCACCTCCGGAGCAGAAGATTCAAGAAGAAGCAGCGGCCAAATGGGCTGCAATGTGGGAGGGAGTCCCGGAAGGAATGGGCTAGTGCACCATTGAGGAGGAAAAAAGCCCTGAGGAAGGAGTACTCGGCGGAGCTGGTCAAGGTGGCGGTGATGGTTAGGGTGGCGATGATGGTCCGGGTGGCGGTGCTGGTCAGAGTAGCGATGCTGGTCAGGGTGGCGGTGCTGGTAAGGTTGGCGGTGCTGGTCAGGGTAGCGATGTTGGTCTGGGTGGTGATGCGGGTTTGGGCGGCGGTGCTGGTCAGAGTGGTGGCGCTGGTCAAGGCAGCGATGATGGCCAAGATGGCGGTGCTGATCTCGGTGGCAATAGTCACGGCTCGGCGGGTTAGGACTGAACTCCTGGCGCACACTCCAGCTCCCACCTTCTTCTCTCTGCTCAAGTCTAAGTCTAAGGTCTCTATGTTTACTCACATGCATTTTTCGTTCTGGTCTTATCTAGGTCAGTTTGTTTTTCCAGGTTGTTCAGTTTCTGTTCAGCCGATGTATGGCGACTCAGTTGAATTTTGATGGATGCCCCTGCGTGGGCTGTCAAGTTAGGTAGTTTGTCAAGCGGGTTAGGCTTTAGCCTCTGCCTCTTTTTGAGAAAGCAAGACAATTTTGTTGGTGCTACCCCTGCGAGGGAGCTTTTGTGTCAAACTCAGGATGCCCAAGGTGCCAATACGGGCCATGGAAGTCGTGTTCTACTGCATGTAATTTTTTGTAAATATTTATAATAGAATAGCTAGTTTTAACGAGAAAAAAAAAATAAAGTGCAATTTGACTTCAAATTTCAATTACTTGTATTTGTATAATCATTTAATATAATGATACATGACAACAATATATCTCTTAGTTCCCACCCTTATTAAATTTAATAGTTGAGTAATGGTTTTCTAACTTACACTTCCTATATTTTTATTTAACTATATAAGGAAACATAGCATAACTATATATATATATATATAAAGTTCAACAATGCATCATTGATAGATACATTAAATCCATGATTAAAAGTGCATTTAAAGTGAATATATAAGCATTTTGACACTTTTCTAACTTGTATGATATGATTTCATTAGGTAGTGTGTTGTACAAGAACTTTTTGTAAGGATTATTTGGTTGGCATGAAGTTTTTTTAGTTTTCCAAATAGGTTTGCTTCAATTTTCTTACATATATTTACATAATTCTTCTTTATCAATAAAATGCATTATTGATATTTGGGAAAAAGTGTAAGTTAGGTTTTCAAATTCACATTTTTTTATTGTTTTTACATGGAACTCAATACTTTGGTTGATGATTTATCAAAATAGACACTCTATTTAGTTTAATATTTTAGCCTAGTTTATTGTACTTGAGCTTATAAATGGTTTTCTTGTCAACATTTTTTCTACGTCAATATTTTATCTTGGATTAGTTTATATGTATTATATGTAATTTGCAGAGTCATCTCCTATGCAGACCTCACCACATCCCATCAGAGTGTTGGGGGATCTGCTATACATGGTCAGGCTAGATCACGTAGCCATACTAGAGTGTGAGTTCCACTCATAGATCCACACTCTCACACAAGTCAGAGTGTTAGAGGCAGTGTTTTTTTCTCTATTGATCACCTTGCTACAGATAGTGGAACTTCTTCACTTGTTGCAGGTATACATCTTGCATTTGTATCCTGTTCCAACTTTATATTTTTATGCATGGAAATTGTCTTCAATTTTTAAATCATCTTGATGTGTTTGAATTTAATATATATGTTATTATGTTTCTATATATAAAATTTATCTTATTTATTTTCACACCCTCAATAGAATGAAGGCGAGGATCAAAGTGCAATGTTGATCCCTCTGTGGAACGAAATTATAGCTAGTATCGTAATTGAGGATGTTAAGGCCCAATAGACATGGATCACATGAGAATTATATAAAATCTCTGCTAGTTCACCTGCTAGGGATAGTTTTCCTCTGGTGTTGGATAACATCAATAAGTTGATCGAGACATAATAAAGGGCGGGCCCACAAAGCCACCTCCTATATTCCATACATATGATTAGGAGGTTAGAGGTTAGAGGCCCACATAATTAAAAGGTAGTGAAATACACCACCAAGAACATTGATATTCATGGGGAGTTATCTGACGTCCCTCTGAAATGTCATGCTAGACATGTTGTTATAATTTTGCTAAAATATTTTAAGAATGTTGGTCTAATTCTGCTAAAATATTTTATGATTGATTCATTAGAGCTTGGGGATAGCTACCCCACCATGACCAGGTCCCCATTTACTTTACAAAGCATATATATGCAAATTTTGTGCAACATATGAGGCCGGATTACACCAACACCAGATCTAGGTTTTATGGTCATGGTTTGGGACGTAGTTATTAACGTGTCAGGGTTTTAGGGACCCTGCACATGTAGAACGCCTCCGAGATTGTTGCCACGACCACACCAGAGCATTATTTTGCTGACGGAGCTAAATAAAACATCACATATTCATGCTAAAACTAAGCATACCATTACAGATAGCATGTAGAGGAAATTTTCCATTGCAGATGTCGCATTGCATGGAGATATGAGTAGACCACCTCCATTGCCTCATGGCCCACCAGTTGCATTACATGATGATTCATATCTTGATATTTTAGGGAATGACGAACATTTTTCATATGCACGAGCATGTCATGATACCATCTATGACACTTGGAGGGTGCATGACCCACATGACACAGACAAGTTACATATATATGAAACTTTTGACTCTTATCATCAAATTTTACATTATTTATATTAATAAGTTTGTATCAGATTGGGATTATATTAATAATTTCATGATAACATGAATGCACATCCCAACTACACATATGAGCTTATGAGGCCATCTAAGGGGCAAGTTGACCATCTAGAGTAGCTTCCTCTAGTGGATGTTTCCATAGATTAGTATCCTCCAGCTCCATATCCACCTCATAGCAATCATCGAATAACAATTGAGGTGATTTGTTTTATTCTTAACCTTTAAACATATTGTTTTTTTAAGTTACATGTATGCATGATAATTAATTCATAGACTAATTATGATTTGTCTTGGTCATTGTGTACACAGGCTAAAATGTAGATGGATGATGATGTTGCAGTTATGTGGACACATGAGTCGGATGCTGGGTATGGGGGCATTGAGCCACACACGGGGGAGAACCAAATCTAGATATATCATAAGCCCATCCCACTTGACTTCCATTTTCACTCGATTGAGTCACAAGTAAGGACCATTTAAATGCACCATTCAAAATCATTTATTTCAAGATTGTTTATATTTTTACAAATAATTTTTTAATTAATTCAAATTTTGAATTTGTTATATTGTAGTGTTGTATTATGGACACTTACTCTTTGCAGAAAACACACATAAGATTTCTAGAAGTGATAATTTCTAGAGTGGATCATAGATAGATTGTGTATTTTTAGGCCCATTTCATAGGGCATATTCACATGTGATGTACAAACATTGTATGTTTTCATACATGGATAGTTTATGGATGCATGAACAATATTTCAGTTTTTGGATGATTATTATTTTTGTTTGTGGATGTTCATGTGTATAATGTAATTTGTATATATTTTCATATGGATAGTTTATTATCATACATAGTGTTGACCAATATGTGTCAATGACCAATAATAATACACCCCATTTTCTCGCAAAATGGATAGCACTTGATCGATGTGTCCATGTCGTCCAACTATCATCCTTAGCCTGACTTCCAAGATGTTATGTAAACCTATTGTGTATGTGGATAATGTAAATAATCTCAGTAGACCTGTGTCATGCATTTAGCGACTTGGCTAAACCTAGCTTTCTACTCATGATCTCCATTCTAGGAGATTTTTCATCTCAGTGATTCATTTACAAATGATCGGTAGAATTTTTCCCTACAGTCTTACCCCAAAGCTGGAATAGATTTTGTCACTAGGATCTAGGAAAGTCCTACTGTTCTACATGGAGCCTATGTAAAATTTATTTCAGAATAATCCTAACTATTTGGTTAAATTATTTTATTACAAATCTCTTGGTCTACTAGATTATACTTGTGTCACAAAACTAGGTAGTATATTAGAGTCTATTACAAATGGGTTTTCCCCCTTGTGATGTAAAAAATATCTAAATCATGATGTAAGATGTCTAGTGCATGGTCGCGCATAATTAGAAAACCATGGCTAAATATTTGAGGGTTGGAAAAATAATTTATCCCCTCATAGCTTAATTAATTAAATTTTCTCGCTCAAAATTAATTAAAATCCTAAGCTAAAATTTTAATTAATTCTAAGTCCTAAGTAAATTTAAATTTTCCAAAGGAAAAATTAAGTAGTAATAAAAAAATAAATTTTAAAAGGTGTTGGGACTATGTTAAATTAATTATTTTGATAAATTTTAAACCTCTAATCCATTAGGGTTAAGCCAAAGTCAAATTTATGTGGAAATTAACTCAAATTTTTTTATTTTTTAATTAATTAAAATGAATTTAAATGCAAAATTCGAATTTCCTCAAAAATAAAATATTTTGACAGATGAGATTAAAAGATAGTTTGATCTTTCTCAACAGTAGAGATTGCTTTGACGAGGATTACTCGAGCTAGTCGTTGAAAGATTTATCTTTAAGTAGGAGGTCATTTGTCAGTCAATCTATCCGATCTCTGAGTCGTGTGCTTAGCAAGAAGCTCTAGTGTAATCTTTTTCTGCATAATAGATAAAGAGTTTGGGGTTAACTTCTGTTGGTGTCGCTCTTCATGGGAATGTTGGAAGATGTTATATTTCATGCCTATTTTTTTCTAAAGCTATCGATGTAGCTTCTAAAGAGTGATCTTAGCACGGGTATCTTGTTTAGGCTGTTTGGGTTTCAATAATAATTTTAATTTTCTTGCTCTATTTTTAGTGGCTGGATCAAGTTTTGCAAAGAAATGTTGAGACAGATTATCGAGTGTTAGCGGATAGTCTTCAGTTGGACCAACCAACTCTAGATCTGTATTTCCTCAAGAGTCGAGCTAAATAAGCTCTGGGCTTATCATAAGATTTTTGTTTTATGATGAAAGAGAGTTTTGAGCTAGCACCTCTTTTAAAATTAAAATTTTTTTAGTCTTTGTGCAACACGATGATAGATCTAGCTAATTGGAGCCTCCAGTTTATTATTATTGCAATTACCTACCTAGGTTTATGGGGTTTTTTCATATTTATCATTGTATATATCATCTAGGTGTTTTGTTTTGTTATTGTAGGTGCAGATGTGAGAAATAAGCTTAATTTGAAGCCAGATCTAGGGCCTCGAGGGTAAGATTTGGCCTCAAAATCATTCGGCACACACATTATTTAAAATTACTTTTAGTATAAGGGTTTTAAATTCAGATCCTGGGTCTTTCTGGGAGAAAATTTTAAAGAGGAGATATATTGGTGTGAAATTTAATTTTTCTAGGTTTGATAAGGGGTTTTTGGGGCTACCATTTGTTGTCTGGAAGCTTCTCTTTTCTTTGATGCCTCGGGTTTTCTCTTTCTCGCAATTTTCCTTTCTTCTCAAAACTTGATCTGCGTCAGTTGCAATTTTCGTTGCCTCATCCCTTCTCCATCGCAAATCCTCTCTACTGTGTTTTTCCCATTTTCTGTCGCTCCCTAAACCCTCTCGTCACTACAAATCCCTCATCCCATTGTCTGTATTTCTAATTTAAAAAAAAACATCAAAAACAAGTTTACATTTTTATATAGTATATATATTATAATAATATATATATATTTAGAGTATTATTGTCATTACTGGTTTTTATAAATGATTTTTAAACTTTATTTTATTACTTGATTTGATATTGGTAAATGTTGTACAAATAACAAATTTATCATTTTTTAAAATAATTTTCTTGAAATTTTATTAACCATTAAATCTTCAAACATGTAAAAACAATTTTTTTTATTTACTATCAAATAACGAGAAACATAATAACATTATGGTAAGAAGCTTAGGATTTGTGAAATGTCATATACTATTGACTGCTAGACTGCTATAAAGAACACTTAAATGAGGATGGGCTCTTAGTAAATCACATAGTCTCAATTTTTAAGCTTTTGTTCCATATGATAACGGAGAAATTATGCAATTGAAGGACTTATGAATATATATATATATATATATAATATATAAATCAAAATATATTTAAGGAAATTCGTTGGAATATAGTAAATAAAATTTCTTAATAAAATAAAAAAAATATAATATAAAAGATATTAAAATATTTTTTATAAATGTTATAAAATAAAATAAAATAAAAATAAAATATTTAAATATTTGATTTGAATAATTATAGGTTTTGAGTAAGTGGTATGGATAAGTCATGATCTTGGCTTAGGCTATTCCAACTAAATTTATTATTCCAACCAAATCCATTTACAAATTAATAATATCTATCATAAAATGGGAATAAATATCTATTTTTAAGCATCTTGTTATAGTAAAAATATTAATTTAAATATTGATAAAATACTTTGATTTTCAAATGAATTATAATTTTTAGGCTAATGATATTGACTTATGGTATTAAAACAAAACTTAAATTATTATAAATTAATTAATTATTATTATAAATTATTATTATCATGAATTGAATCTAAATCTGTGGAGGGATGTGGCAATCGTCTATGAAACACGCTGGTTGGCTACAGTGATGTTACTCTGTAACGTTTCCGGGACGGCAGTAGTACGGCTAGATACGATAGACATCACAAATTCAAACGATGAAGAGTTTGAAAAAACTGTGGAACGTCGCTTTGCGAACAGACGAGACAATTGCAAACCATATTCCATCACTTCATTCGGCAACTGAGTCGGTGGGAGGTCTATGTCAAAACCTTATAACGGCACATAGAGAACACCGTCTCTTTGTGGAATAGCGTGTTAGTAAAATCACATCAAATAGTGTCCATGAATCCGGGACCTCATTTATAAAATAGAAAGGGGACGTTTGCAAAGTTGTGGGTCAATCAACCTA
>APFE030728453.1:61903-75416 GCA_000404065.3 Pinus taeda
CATTTTGATAAGTTTATATGGTTGGAAAAAAATAACATATATACTTTTTATGTTCCGTGTTTATGATTCCATAATAAATATTTTATTATTCATTGTAGACATGTCATTTGAAGGTTGCCATTTTGGAATTTTTTGTCTCCACTTTTAGGCATTTTGAAAAAGCCTTATACATTTTGATAAGTTTATATGGTTGGAAAAAAATAACATATACACTTTTTATGTTCCATGTTTATGATTTCATAATGAATATTTTATTATTCATTGTAGACATGTCATCTGAAGGCACATGCATACATACAAGAAAAAGGAATTTGTCATCACAATCGCATGAGAGGTCTAATGAAAGTTGTTGCTTACAGATCAACAAAATAAGGATGTCATAAATGAGTGTAGTAGAGCTACATATAACAGAAAAATGAATGAAGCCACTCTTCAAAATGATTCTATAATTCCTTGTAAGTATTGTACTATCAAGATATGCTCCTCCTTAGCATAATCTTTTTGTTTGATGCTCTTTTGAAAATGTTCATAACATTGGGGAAACGCCTTACTATCGGGAAGAATGTCACATCGATATTGTGGATGCAGATGTCCACCCTAACCCTTCCATGTGTCCAATTGCATGTTTTGATGGCTAAAGGTTGCAAAACATCCATGGTGGAGGTAATGATGACATTTTATGTGATGATTTGGATGACAGTTTACTTGTCCATTTTTTTGATAATTTGGATACAGTTGCTCGAAACAAAAGACCTTCAAATCCCGCTTCTCAAAGTAATGTGGTCCCACCAAGAGAATCAGTCATCCTTGATAGTATTTCGTGTGGCATAATGGAGGTAACACAATTATATTTTGATTTTTGCTACAATAATGGTTCTTCTACTACATTCCTATATTTACAATTTTTTGTTTATAGACTAATTTATATTTTCAATGTCTTTGATTTGCTTTTCATTTTTTAAATTTCTAATTTCTTAGACATTGAATTTTATGGTGTATTTTATTTTCTTTGAACAGGACACAAGTCATTCTAATAGAGGCATACAAATCACATTTGTAGATGTTCCATCTACTGATGTTAGAAGTGAAGAGGAACCATCTCATAGCATTCATCCACATCGCCAAACAAATGTAAATGTTGAGTGCATTTGATATTTTTCTCATTTTTTCATTTACAGTTGCCTGGAAATTGTGTTTTGTAACATTTCATGGAGAAACATGATCTCATCTCGTTAGGTCGGGGAATTTGAATCCAAAATATCAAACTATAAAACTAATGTAGATGTTAAATGTATTTTATTTACATTAAATTTTTGAATCTCTCTTTTTTGGACATTTAGCTTTATAATGTATTTTACTTTTTTGAAATAGGAAACAACTCATTTGAATAGAGACAAAGAAACTACATCCATAAATGTTCCATCCACTGTTCTTAGAATATAGGAGAAACCATCTCATAACCCTCATCCACATGAAGACACAAATGTAAATTTTGAGTGCATTTGATCCTTTTTCATTTTCTTCATTTATAATTAGTTGGAAATTAAATTTTAAAGTCTTTTATGACAAAGAGACCTTTACATCCTCTCATGTTCGTGAAATTCACACCATAAATTTGGAAAGACATTTTCATAGATACATTCCACATGCTTCAAATTTGCGAAGGGAATCTCATGTTCTTGAAGATGAAGTAAATTTTAGAAGAGATTTTACTCATCGAAGTGGTTTTCAACATGGTTCGGCGAGTAGAGTTCATATTCATTTTGATGAAAACATGATTGCAGTGCATAAAAGGTTTCGAGAAAAGATATATAGCTTGTCAGTTATCCAAATGTGCCACATTTGCCAAGAACCACATCCCAAAATCCTTGTTGTGAGACATTTTGAAGGACCTGTTTGCAGACGATGTAAGAGTGAAAGAGGATTCCATCGTTTTTGTAGATATAATAACATCGATCCTAGTGAGCAACTTCATATTTCAAGAGTTCTTACTCAAGATGAGGAAATGCTGATAGCACGTGTGAATCCTATTTTTCAAGTGACACATGCTCGAGGTGGGAATATAAGTATAGTGGTCATATAACTAGCTTTCCTCAAGTTATTTCTACAATTGTATGAAGCCTTCCCCGACATGTTGAAGATATTGACATTCTATTTGTGAGGAGACATGGTGTTGAGTCTAAATATTATGAATGTTATGTCAAAATATCTCGTGTGATGGCTGCATTGCTTTTCAAAATCCAACGTGATCAATACTATCGATATGTTGTAATTAATTATGATTCAGTGAATGCTCTGACCGAAAGATCAACAGATGTCTCCTCCAAGAATAAATTTGTTGATTGTCATATTGAAGAATATGATATCAATGAAACTAATAATGAAGAGTTTCGTGCTGAGAATTTGCCCTCTCATCCTTCTTCCTTTGTTGCTCGCCTACCAAATGAACAAAGAGAAGTGGAAGAAATTAGAGCATTTCTTAATAATGTTCATTCCTCACATGTTCAAGACATGGATTGGTCCACCATTGGAACCTCTCTAGTGAATGAATATAATACAACAGGGTTATTAGATATGGCATTCCCAAAATTGTTCCCCATTGGTGATGTTGATTGGTTACAACCACGTATTTGTAGTGTTGAACTTCATGAGTATGCCTTGGATATTCTTAGGTGATATGATTAGAGATTTGGAAGCCATCCTCGCTTTCGATATTACCTATTAAACATGATAATGCGGCATCAGAGCCAAGAAACTACTGTGGTTTTTGCAAAGAAACATTTGCATAATAAATCACCTACAACAATTGAGGCGTTCCATCACCAACTATTTGATTTACCAGATAATAAGTTGGTTGAGCATCTTATGCAGTTTGGTTCTTCTATGAGATGTACAAAGGCATAGTGGAGTAAGTATCAATCTGAATTGACGAACATGATTAATCAGTTAGGATGTCCATATTTATTTTTTACTTTGAGTGCAGTTGACACAAAGTGGCCAAAGTTGCATAAACTCATGCCCATACATTCAATTCTCATTCTTCAAATGAGCATCGTATAAAAATTAAGAATGTTGTCTAGTACCCTCATATTGTTGCGACATTTATGCACCACAGATTCAATATTTTTTAAGAGGAAGTTATCCAAAAATATCTTAAAGCTAAAGACTTTTGGTACAAGTTTGCTTTGAATTTTTTTTCTATACTTTGTCAACTTTTATTATGATTCTATTCATATTGTTTGTAGTAACTATATCTTCATTTATTTCAAATATGAGTGGCAACATAGAGTTTCAGCACATATCCATGTTTTCCTATGGTTAAAAGGTGCTCGTGGCATGGAAATACTTGATTGGTCAAATAGTTCTGACGTGCAACTTGCAAAGATATTCTTCGACAAATATGTAATTGTATGGAATCCGTGTGACATACATTGTTGCAACATAATGGTTCCACAAAGCCTTAATGATGACCCTTTCCTATTGAATACTTCTTAAATGTTCTCTTCTAATCCTCATAATTATTACGAATAATTGTTAAACCATGTCCACAGGCACATAAAGTGTACTATGGATTCTTGTTTGTGCAAAAAGGGCAATATTCTAACATGTCCGTACAATGCTCCATGCGATCTTTCTGGTGAATCAAGATTGTTCATAGATGATCAAGGAAGAAAAAAACATGAGCCAACAAGAAATGATGACAGGCTTAATGTACATAACATTGACCTTCTAACAATGTGGCGTGAAAATGTTGATTTCCAGCCAATGCTTTCTTGGTATGCTGTGTTGAAATACATTGCTAAGTATGCATCGAAAGTAGAGAAAAGGTCTGAAAGTTATCATCATATGTTAACTAGAATTTCAAATTATATTGGCTCTAAGGATCATGCTTTATGTGCATATAGAAAGTTTCTTGTAGAAATTATTGTTGACTGTGACAATGGATCACAAGAAACATGCCATATGTTGCTTAAGCTACCTCTTGTAGTTTGTAGTCACAAATTTGTTTCCTTAAATGTTAGAAGAAAGGTTTTTAGGAAAATATCAAGGGATGTCTTGCAATGTTCATCTGAGAATACTTTCGTTCAACATTATCAAAAGAGACCTTTTTTCCTTGAACATCTATCTTTGATAGAAACAACAAGATCTTGGACATTTGATAGCATGCATAAACAAGATCCATGGAAGCCTAGAGATGTTCATGCTATTGTTTGGGTTTGGCCACGGTTTTATTCTATTCATGGTGAGGCTTCAGAGGAATTGGAAACCTTTTGTTGGACAAAATCACTATTGTACAAGCTATTTCGTGCCATTCTAACAAAATTGGCCTTTCAGTTGAAATTATTATTGAAAGTTGGAGGAATTTTCGATATCGAGCATGGCATGTTGATTGACATCCATCAATTATAGATAATATTGAAGATGAAGAGGATGGTGATTTTTCTAACCAGGAAATGAATCTTGAAGATGATTTTCAAGAATGGAATATTTTCTCTCGTTTGGTTCGACCAAACGATGTGAATGTTTATGATCTTCACATCCTTGGTCAAAGGGACTTTGATATATCCTTGGAATGGGAAAGAACAACTATTTATGATGATGTTGCAGAGGAAGCTTTAATTTTATAAGGAATGCCGAATCAGCAGGTGATATCATTGACCTTTCAAACAAAACATTCACATCTCCATATTCTTTGTTGGAAAAAAAATGACTTTCTTTCGAAATTGTCTTAAGGCACTTGGCTGAATATGAGATTCTTGAAGCTCTTCTTATGATTATTCAGGGCAATGTGGGCACTGTAAAGTATTTCCTTATCCATCGTATTTTTGAAGCTCTCTCTAATTCATCAAGTGATGGAAGAAGCCCTTTGCTTCTTCTTGCCCCAACATGAATAGTTGCTCTTAATATACATGCAAAAACAATACACTCAGCTCTAAAAATTTCAATTAAATATATGCAGCAACTACAGGGGTAGTCACTTGCAGTATTCCAAGAAGAAATGTGACATGTTAGATATATATTGATTGATGAAATTTGCTTTCTAGGATCAAGGTTGTTTATGCAAATAGATGCTCGATTATGAGAATTATTTCCAAAGAAAAAGAATCATCCTTTTGCTGGCGGATCCATCATCCTTGTGGGTGACCTTAGCCAACTGCCTACTGTCAGAGATAATACTTTGTATGCAGGTAATAGAGCTTGAAATTCTTGTGGAACAAATTCAACATTGTTGTCACTGTTGACACAATATTTCGCCAACAAGGGAATAATGAGAAACAATCTTGTTTTTGTAGAGTCCTCAGTAACATACGAAATGTAGAACATGTTCTTGAAGATTGGGATTTTCTTATGTCTCGGGTTGATATGAGGTTGCATCCTAGAGAAAGAGATTTATTTAATGCAGCAGTTCACATGTTTCCAACAAATATTTTGGTCTCCTTGCATAATAGGCATATGCTAAAATCATTAAATTCTCCAATTGCAGGATATGTTGCTGAGTGTTCAAGGCATTCAGAAATTGGTGGTGTTGATGATGATCAATTGGACCGTGAAGCTTTTTCGTGTCATGGAAAACATGTTATGTTGACATGTAATTTATGGGTGGAAGCTAGCTTGGTGAATGGTGGAATTGGTTTTATTAAGGATATATTATATCCGCCTACTTCTAAGCCACCTCAATTTCCAATGCTCACAACTGTTGTTTTCGAAAAGTATGTTGGCATTCCATTTGATCTGAGCAATCCAAACATTGTCCCTATCACCCCAATGATAAGAGGAAATCAAAAACAAATTCCTTTGAAGATGGCATGGACTCTTACAATCCACAAGTCACAGGGATTGACTTTATAATGAGCGTTAGTTGATATCGGGAATAAAGAGTAGCAAGCCCTTACCTTCACAGTCGTATCAAGAGTGAAATCAATAGATGGTTTACACATTGGAATGCCTTTTTATTTCCAAAGTTCTGCCAAGATGAAAGATAGTGCATATGTTACAATTAGGAAGAAGGAAGAGGAGTGATTGACGTTCATATCACTATGAAATACAATTAATAACATTGTGACCTTATTTATCATTTTGAACTTCAAATTTGTAGTGGAACTATGTGATGTAAACAAAACAATAAATATATGTTAAGACTCAATGTTCTTTATGTGGTTGCAATGTTTGTTAAATTGACTATTTTAAACACTAATGTTGCTTTTATGTACAAAATTGCATATCTCTGCTCTTGAAATGTCCTATTATGATTTTCTTCTTTAAATCCAATGTGTGCAATTTAGATGTGTTATTTTCATTCTTTTTGCTTCGTTGCAATGGGAGTGTTACTATTTTATGTTTTTCTCTTGCATTTCTGATTGTTGTGGTCTTTTGTCTGGATCCCTTCACTTTGTTCATGTCTTTCATAAATGAAAATATTGTTTACATTTATAATATTATTGTTGAGATTTCATGTTCTAGATGTTTATATCGATATTCTTGTGATTTATAGTATTAATACATTCATGTATTGATATCAATGTATTTATGGCTTAAATTCTATTTATTGTTTACAATGTAATGATATAAATGTGTTATTATTAATGTAATGATGATTTATCCTGTTTTAGTGCTTTATGGTTTGCAATGTGGTTCTTATATTGGTTTTGGTTTATGTTTTTTGTTGTTTTTTTGTGTTATAGCATTGTTTACGTTTCTATATTGATGCCATGGGTTTAGGGCTTAGGTTAGGTTTACTATTTGCTTGGGTTTATAATATTAAATTACTGGGTTTATTTGTTCTTTAAGTCTATAATATTAATAATTCCTTCGGTTTATCATTTTTTCCATTAATCCCCAATATTAAGGTTTAAATAATAGTCCTAAGGTTTAATATTAATCCCTTACATTTACAACGTTTATTCCTTCAACTTATTGACGTGCTACTTTCATAATATTAACAACCCCTAGGGTTTATTGATCCATTACGTTTATAGTATTCATAGTCCCATGGGTTGATCAACCTGTTTGGTTTAAAAAATTAATCCCTATGAATCCCTTTCATTTTTTGATCCCTTTCGTTTCTAATATTTTTCCCTTGGTTTATTAATTCCCAATAGTTTATAATATCAAATTATTAGTTTTATTCATTCTTCAACTTTTTAATATTAATAATTCCTTGGGTTCATAATCCCTTGAGGTTTTAGTGCTAATCCCTTAGGTTTATTATTCCTTTGGGTTTACTATATCAATCCCTTGGGTTCATTATTCCCTTGGGTAATTGGGAGTTTCTTATGTCTCAGGCTGATATGAGGTTGCATCCTAAAGAAAGGGATTTATTTAATGTAGCAGTTCACATGTTTCCAGCAAATAATATGGTCTCCTTCCATAATAGGCATGTGTTAAAACCATTAAATTCTCCAATTGCACGATGTGTTGTTGAGCGTTGAAGGCGTTCAAAAATCAGTGGTGTTGATGATGATCAGCCAGACCATGAAGTTTTGTTGTGTCGTGGCCAACGTGTTATGTTAACATGTAATTTATGGGTTGAAGCTAGCATGGTGAATAGTGGACTTGGTTTTGTTAAGGATATATTCCCTTATGTTTATAATATGAAAATAAATGATGGTCGATCATGTTTATTTTAATGTCTATAATATTTTTCTTGGGGTTTATATACGTTGGGTTTATAAGATTAGTCCCTTGGGTTTAATATTATTCCCTTGGGTTCATCACCCCTTCTGGTTTTAGTACTAATCCCTTCATTTTATTATTCCTTTTGGTTTCTCAAATTAATCCATTGGGTTTATTATTCCCTTAGGTTTATAATATCGATCATTGTGAACCACTGTCAATCATAGCCAACAATGGTCAACCATGCTTGAATGTCACATTGTCACAGGGATTTTCGAATCATGAAAATAAATGATGTTTAATTTAGTGTTTGTAATATTGGGTTTATAATATTAGTCATTTAGGTTTAATATTATTCGCTTGGGTTTATAATCCCTTAGGGTTTTAGTATTAATCCCTTGGGTTTATTATTCATTTGGGTTTATAATATCAATCCCTTGGGTTTATTATTACCTTATGTTTATAATATCAATCATGGTTAACCATGGTTGAATGTCACATTGTCACAAGCTGATGCAGGGTTACCCCTGCTTACACTCACAGTACGCATGTAAAATGCATTGGCCCATTTGTCCTAGGTATTTTAACTCTCTAAGGAGTCAAAATCTCTAACCTCGAATGGTTAAGGACCTATTAATCAACATAGGCTAACAAACATACAATATTCACTTATCAGGACTTTAATCACCCCTTAACCTTCAAAGAAAACTTTATTAAAGCCTTTCTTTTAAATCCTTCCTATCGGACTAAAACCCTCTCATTAACCTTTATATATGTTAATATCTAGACTTTCTTTACCCTTCTAAACCTTGGCTACCCCTTAACCACATATATATAAGAATTCATTCTTTAAACCTTGGTTATATATGTTTAAACACATAAACCTTCTGTCGACGCTATTTTCCTTTATAAACCTTTTACAAAGGAAATGCCCACAAAACATATTTTTTTGCTTTATACGGCCTTTGCACTTGTTTTGAGGTTCCACCTTTGTCACTAACCGCAATTGCCATAGTCTGCAGCCACATTAACATGTGGTTCTCATCTTCACTGTTATGTGATTAACCTCAAAACTCTAAACATATTAACTACTCCATATAATAACATCGAGTCCACTCCTTTTTATGTCGCATTACTTCTCCGCCATTGATCTTCTCCTAAAAGATCCAACAATTGATGGTAGATTTCAGGTTGACAAGACACACGGGGGTTAACCGCCTGATAAAGCAGTTTCCCCACACACCTCCGCTACTATGTGTCCTTCGATTTGTCGAATTGGAGCCAAAAGTCTCGATATGACTTACCACTATTTTGCCGCCCCAAATACCACTGGAGGTTATAAAGTCACCTTTTTACTGTGTTGACTCTCGCACTCTTCCATATGCAATGACCATTGATCTAATTCATCGGACGGTTTCGATAGTTCCTTTAACTTACTCTGTTTTTGAATCTGGACTGTTGATCACTGAGATGCAACAATTACTATGTGGAAATACCTCAGTTCTCTGCTCGACACTTTTTTACTTTGACTTTAGCTATTTTCATTGTTTCCTCTATGGGTTTCGGGTTTTCTTCACGGCCTACATTTATAATATTATTTTTGGGATTTCATGTTCTACGTGTTTATATAATTATTCTTGAGATTTATACTATGAATACATTCATGTATTGACAGCAATGTATTTATGGCTTAAATTCTATTTATTGTTTATAATGTAGTGATATAAATGTGTTATTATTAATGTAATGATGATTTATCATGTTTTAGTGCTTTATAGTTTGCAATGTGCTTCTTATATTGATTTTCATTTATGTTTTTTATTATTTTTTTGTGTTATAACATTATTTATGTTTATATATTGATGCCATGGATTTAGGGCTTAGGTTCGGTTTACTATTTCCTTGGGTTTATAATATTAAATGATTAGTTTCTTTTTTTCTTTAAGTTTTTAATATTAATAATTCCTTCCATTTATCATTTATTCCCTTTGTTTTATTAATCCCCAATATTAAGGTTTAATATTAATCCCTTACATTTACAGTGTTTATTCCTTCAATTTATTGACGTACTACTTTGATAATATTAACAATACCTGGGGTTTATTGATCCATTAGGTTTATAATATTCATAGTCACGTGGGTTGATCACTCCATTCAGTATAAAAATTAATTCCTATTAATCCCTTGCCATTTTTGATCCCTTTGGTTTCTAATATTTTTCACTTGGGTTTATTAATTCCCAACGGTTTATAATATCAAATTATTGGTTTTCTTCGTAATTCAACTTTTTAACATTAATAATTCCTTGGGTTCATAGTCCCCTGAGGTCTTAGTATTAATCCATTGGGTTTATTATATCAGTCCCTTGGGTTGATTATTCTATATTATCAGTGCCTTTTATCTAATAATATTGCCTTAGGTTCATAATCCATTACGGTTTTAGTATTAATCCCTTGGGTTTATAATATCAATTTGGTTGGGTTTATTATTCCCGAGTCAAACATGGTTTATTATAATGTTGACAATGGTCCAACATGGAATTGTGATCGGAATTGTCTCAATATGTGAATCAGTGATGGTCGATCATGTTTATTTTAATTTTTATAATATTTTTCTTAGGGTTTATACATGTTAGGTTTATAATATTAGTCCCTTTGATTTAATATTATTCTGTTGGGTTCATAATCCCTTGGGGTCTTAGTATTGATCCCTTAGTTTTATTATTCATTTGGGTTTCTCATATTAATCCCTTGGGTTTATTATTCCCATAGGTTTATAATATCGATCATGGTAAACCATTGTCAATCATAGCAAACCATGCTTGAATGTGACATTGTGACATGGATTGTCTCACCATGAAAATAAATAATAATCCCTTAGGTTTATTGTTCCTTTTGGTTTATTTTATCAATCCCCTGGGTTTATTATTCCCTTGGTTTTATATTATTAGTCCCTTTTGTTTAATAGTATTCCCTTTGGTTCATAGTCCCTTGGGGTTTTAGTATTAATCCCTTGGGTTTATAATATCAATCACTCGGGTTTATTATTCATGAGTCAAACATGGTTTATTATGATGTTGACCATGGTCCAACATGGAATTGTGATAAGGATTGTCTTAATATGAACATCAATGATGGTCGATCATGTTTATTTCAATGTTTATAATATTTGTCTTAGGGTTTATATACGTTGGGTTTATAATATTAATCCCTTGGGTTAAATATTATTCCCTTTCGTTCATAATCCCTCGGGGTTTTACTATTAGTCCCTTAAGTTTATAATATCAATCATGGTCAACCATTGTCAATCATATCCAGCCATGGTCAACTCCATCGAATGTTTGTTGCACTATCACAAGGATTGTCTAATGATCAAAATAAACCATGTTTATCTTTGTGTTTGTAGTATTTATATTTGGGTTTATCAATATTGGATTTATAATATTAGTCCCTTGGGCTTAATATTATTCCCTTGGGTTCATAATCCCTAGCGGTTTTAGTATTAATTTAAATAAGTTGGGTTTACTACTCCCTTAGGTTTATAATATGAAAATCAATGATGGTCGATAATGTTTATTTTAATGCTTACAATATTTGTCTTGGGGTTTATATACGTTGGGTTTATAATATTAATCCCTTGGATTTAATATTATTCCCTTGTGTATATTTTTTCCTTAGGTTTATAATATCGATCATGTTAAACCATTGTCAATCATAGCCAACCATGGTCAATCATGCTTGAATGTCACATATTCAGAAGGATTTTCTAACCATGAAAATAAATGATGTTTATTTTACTGTTTGTAATATTTATATCTGGGTTTACGAATGTTGGGTTTATAATATTAGTCCCTTGGGTTTATTATTTATTTGGGTTTATAATATCAATCCCTTGGGTTTATTATTATCTCATGTTTATTATATCAATCCCTTGGGTTTATATTATTAGTCCCTTTTGTTTAATAATATTGCCTTAGGTTCATATTCCCTTGGGGTTTTAGTATTAATCCCTTGGGTTTATAATATCAATTGCTTGGGTTTCTTATTCCTGAGTCAAACATGGTTTATTATAATGTTGACCATGGTTCAACATGGAATTGTGATAGGAATTGTCTCAATATGTAAATTAATGATGGTTGATCATGTTTATTTTAATGTTTATAATATTTTTGTTAGAGTTTATATACATTGGGATTATAATGTTAGTCCCTTGGATTTAATATTATTCCCTTGGGTTCATAATCCCTTGGGGACTTAGTATTAAACCCTTCGTTTTATTATTCCTTTGGGTTTATCATATTAATCCCTTGGGTTTATTATTCCCTTAGGTTTATAATATTGATGATGGTAAACAATTGTCAATCATAGCCGACCATGCTTGAATGTCACATTGTGACAAGGATTGCCTCGCCATGAGAATAAATAAGAATCCCTTGGGTTATTGTTCCTTTGGGTTTATTATATCGATCCATTGGGTTTATTATTTCATTAGGTTTATATTATTGGTCCCTTTTGTTTAATAGTATTCCATTCGGTTCATAATCCTTTGGGGTTTTAGTATTAATCCCTTGGGTTTATTATATCAATCACTTGGGTTATTATTCCCTTGGGTTTATAATATCAATCACTTGGGTTTATTATTCTTGAGTCAAATATGATTTATTATGATGTTGACCATGGTCCAACATGGAATTGTGATAAGCATTGTCTCAACATGAACATCAATGATTTTCGATCATGTTTATTTCAATGTTTATAATATTTCTCTTAGGGCTTATATATGTTGGGTTTATAATATTAGTCCCTTGGGTTTAATATTATTCGCTTGGTTTCATAATCCCTTGGGGTTTTAGTGAAAATCCCTTGGGTTTTTAATATTAGTCACTTGGGTTTACTATTCCCTTACATTTATAATATCAATCATGGTCAACCATTGTCAATCATAGCCAACCATGATCAACCATGTTCATCATAAGGTTTAATGTTATTCCCTTGGATTTTTCATATTAATTTCTTGGGTTTATTAATCAAATAGGTCTCTTTACCAAACGTCACATGTGACAAATATTGGATCAATATGAAAATAAACAATTTTCAACCATCGTCAACCATGGCAATTCATATCCATGGCCCAACATCACAAGATTTGAGAAATATTGTCTCAATATGAAAATCAACCATGGTCAACCATTTTAAACCACACTTAACAATGGTTGTATATGTTGTTTTATTAATGCTCTACCATGGTCCAATGTCTGATGCAGGGTTACCCTTGCTTTACCCACAATATGCATGTAGACCTATGCATAAACAATTTTCCGAGGAATACATATGACCTACCAGGTCAAAACTTCACTAATAGTAATGGTTGAGGCCCTTTCCATTATATGTCATGTGGAAACATTTTAATAGACTAACCCAATGTCTAAACCCTCATTATCAGGACTTTAATCACCCCTTAACCTTAATTCCCTTTAATATCAAGACTCATACAACCCCTCTTAGCCATTATTAAATCCTTATTCCACACCATATACAAAACCCTCCTTTAACTTTGCGTTATAATTGAGCTTAACCTTAAAACCATTATATCATGCTTCAGTGAATTATAAACCCTTTATCATTGATAACACATAAAACTACATACGTCATACCTTTTTCCACCAATCCTTGGTCTTTCCACAATTCTTGAGAATCACCTTTATCGTAGTCATTCATCGACAGTTATCGTGGTCATACCACATACAGATCTTTATCCCCCTCCAAATTTGATATGCGACTATCAGAACGTTTGAATAACACTTTTGCATAAAAGCCCACGGCACAACACTTTATAGAAATACAAAGGAAATAAATTAAATTTCCGCTCCGAACCATATAAGCGGATCTCAAAATTTATA
>APFE030728455.1:0-54274 GCA_000404065.3 Pinus taeda
GAATCTAGATATTTAGGTATATTTATATATTTAATAATTTTTATAACTAACTCACTATTAATGTATATGACTATTAATGAACATGATCAAATGATCCAAGCCTTTGTTCACAAAAGAAAAGGACTGATTTTGGGCAAAAGCCAAACCGAGGCAAATGGAATTTTATCTGTTGAAGTTTGGATTCTGATTCAACATTGTCAAGCTTCCCAAAGCCATGTAATGCAGCTACCTCGACTTTGCTCCATGCTCACTGCACCATGAAGGTTGACTCTTGGTGGAGCTTCGATCCATGCTCACTGCACCACAAAGGTCAAATCTTGGTGGGGCTCTACCTCGACTCTACAGCTCAACAAGAAATCAACGGTTCAACATGAACCACTCTGCTCGACCTCCCGTGCTAATCCAGCAGCACAATTATCGTAGTAAAGGGGTGATCAAGCCACAAAATGAGGATAGCTTGGAGATTGCTTCATTACTTAGCTGGTGCAGAACGTGGAAACTAAGCCCCATCCGAAATAACCAGCTGAATTGATGTTTATTTACCGGCGCAGTTGGGAAGGCTTAATACAGTTGGATGTCTAGGAAACCCCAGATGTTGAAATCACACCGATCAGACTCCCTGGCAGCTTGTCATGTGAGCTTCAGCTGAGGGCCATATACGAGATTCGATTGGAAGAATTCCTCCACATCTACATCGATCCACTTGGGAAGAGGTTTGTTTAAGAGAAGGGTCCTCTCGTTGGCTCCTTTGATCAATAACATTGATTTATCTCTCTACACTCACCACCACATTCTCGACACCGATTTTCCACTGAGTCAAAACTTTTCCACGTTGGGCCACTGATCGACCTTCAATACGCAAGCTGATCAATGGTTTATTCGACTCAAATCTGAAACATTGAAACATTGATTGTCAGGAAGCCACACCATGCAGATCCACAATCGCCATGGCAAATAGGCATACCAATCGTAATTCTGCAGCAGCGTGCAATTTTTTGGTCGGACCCACGCTTCCGGGCAGCGCTGACGAGAATCTATGAGAGAAAAGGGTGATCAGTGTGTGAATGAACCTCATATCTGTACTAACCCTTGACTAAATCTCGGTTACTAGTGTGTAAACAGTGGATCGGGTCTGCGGTGTTCTAGTTTCACCTCAGGGAAAAAAAATTCCCTCATTTTTCCTCTACAATCTGCCTCTTTGACATACCTCCTTCGTACCAGCCACCAGGGGAAACAATTATGCCACTTAGGCACTCACACAGCCACCCAAGCTCACCAAATCTGATACCGTGTTAAAAAATGGAAGAAATAAGAGTATATTTTGAAACATAGTAGCTCACAGGTGAGCATGATGCACCTAGAGACTACCTCATGGAGAACACTCTACCTTGATCATTAGTCATCAAGAATATATAAGTTTACATGCATATAGAAGAGTTAGAACTAACACTTATAAAGTAGGAAATAGTTCCTAAACTAGGACACACACACAACTAATGAACAATCTCTCTCCAATAATACATATTTCTCTATTAATTTCAACATATGAAGCCTTGCAACAATGATCATAATAATCTGAACCAACATATGTTATTATACCTGCCACAAGCAATATATATTGTGTTCAATTTTTCTTTGACCCACTATTAGTTTCCCTTTGACTTGAATTTTGTTGAGATTTTCGGTTTTAATAAATTGGGCAAAAATCTCATGTAGGTGACAACAATAGGATTTGTTGCTATATTAGCTCTATTTTGTTGGGGAGGAGTTAATGCATCCTATATTTGTTGTGAGAGAATTTATGAGTCAGTGTTATTCTCTTAGCTATAAAAATATGCCCGTACAGGATATTGTGAATTGTAGAGAGTGTGTGAGAAAAATTTATTGTAATCTCTTGTTTAATAATAAGATTGTCGATGCCTCTGTTTGGTGGACGTAGCCCAGATTGGTTGGGTGAACCATGTTAAATCATTGTGTCATTTGTGTATGATTTTCTATGCTCTGTTTGTCTTTTATATTCCGCTGTGCACTATTTGCTCTAACAATTGGTATCAAAGTGTGTTGAGGAGCGGGTGCGTGTGACAACGCTGCTGTAGGTGGAGTTTTTCGACGATTGGCACGGTTTCGGGCAAAACAGTCACGCCAATATTATACAGTGAACGGATTGGCGCAGATAATTGCGGAATAGGCACGCCAATTGGGGCGGATCCAAGCTTAATACTTGCGCCAAAGCGCCAATATCCCGATTGGCGCGGATCCGACGGGTTTAGTCGCGCCAATTTTGGTACTCTAAGCGATTTTGCTTCTGCCGCGGATCGTCTATTGTTGAGGTAGCGCCAAGTCTCTTTCGGCGTGCCAACCGAGGACCGTGTTGTTAAAATTGCACTTTTGTTATTTGGTTTTTTATTTGTAAGCTGCAGTTTGTACAGCAGAGAGATTTTGTGATAAGGTAAAGGTAGGATAGTAGAAGGTGAAGGCATTTTTTTGTTAAATATTAATTTGATTGATTAACAAGTTGGAATTTGAGATTGTCTGGTTGATACAATATGGCAAAAACTCAAAGTGCTCATTTTGAGATTGAGAAGTTCAATGGAAAAAACAACTTCGAGATCTGGAAGGTGAAGATGTACGATCTGCTTGTGCAACAAGGTGTGGCGAAGGCGTTGATGGGAAAATCCAAACGGCCTTACAACATGATAGATGATGAGTGGACCGAGATGGATGAAAGAGCATTGAGCGCTATTCGACTGTGTTTGGCAGATGATGTTTTGTTTAACATTGTGTTGGAGAAAACGGCTGTTTGTTTGTGGACGAAGCTTGAGAAGCTATACATGACAAAATCCTTAACTAATAGGATTCTCTTGAAGCGACAGTTGTACAGTTTGTGAATGAAGGAAGGTACATCGATTACTGATCAGTTGAATACTTTTAATACTCTCCTGGTGAAATTAGAAAGTATAGAAGTAAAATTTGAATCAGAAGATAAAGCTATTACTTTATTGTTCTCGTTGCCCGAGTCATGGGATCATATTGTTACTTCTATAAGTCTTAGTTCATCAGAAACCCTTGAGTTTGATGATGTAGTTGCATCTTTATTATCTGAAGAAACAAGGAGAAGGTCAAATTTAGAAACCTCTACATCAGAAGCAATGATGGTCAGAGGTTGTTCTAAAGAAAGATGCTTCAGTAGGCATAGCGACTCACGTTCAAAGTCGAAAGGGAAGAAGAGTAAGGTAAAGTGTTGGTTTTGTGGCAAACCGAGACATTTGAAGAAGGATTGCTAGAAGCGACAGCAAACTTCTAAAGAAGATTCTTCGACAGAGAAGAAAGAAGCAAACACGACAGATACAGGTTCGGCATCCGGTTCAGGTATGAGTGATGAAGTGTTATCAGTTAATTTGTCAAATCCTGATCAACTTTCGTTGTTCGATTCTGGTGCATCAAATCACATGTGCATTCGTAGAGAATGGTTTAAGACGTATAAATCAATTAATGATGGAGTCGTTTACATGGGTAATTATGTCACATGTAATATTGTGGGAATTGGAAGCATTCAGCTGCAAATGTTTGATGGGACAACTAAAATTTTAACTGATGTGAGACATGCACCAGAATTAAGGAAAAATCTAATTTCACTAGGATCACTTGACACAAATGGATATAAAAATTGTAATTCAAGGTGGAGTAATGAAAATTTACAAAGGTATTTTACTAGTAATGAGAGCTAAGAAGGTAGCAAATCTATTTCAGTTATAAGGAAGAATAGGGTCAGATCATGTGTCTACTCTGTCTGAAAATGACAGTAGTTCTATTCGTTTATGGCATCAAAGGTTGGGCCATATGAGAGAAATAGGGTTAAAGATTTCGGCTAATCTTAAGTTACTTCCTAATCTAAAGTCTGGTAAGTTAGATTTTTGCAAACATTGTCTGTTTGGGAAACAAAGTAAGGAAAAGTTTAAAACAGGAAAACATACTAGTAAAGGAATCCTTGATTATATCCATTCTGATGTTTGGGGTCCATCCCCTACAACATCATATGGAGGCTCGCCATATTTTGTATCTTTTATTGATGATTTCTCTAGGAAAGTGTGGGTCTACATGTTGAAAAGGAAGTATGATGTATTTACAGTTTTCAAACAGTTTAGAGCATTGGTAGAAAGCATCACTGGTAGAACAATAAAATGTTTAAGAACTAACAATGGTGGTGAGTTTACTTCCAAGGAGTTTGACAATTATTGCAAGGATGCTGGGATCGAAAGACATAAGACCACTGTTTATACTCCTCAGCAAAATGGAGCTGCTGAACGCATGAATAGGACTCTTTTAGAGAGAGAAACGAGTATGCTGAGTAACGCCAATTTGCAGAAGGAATTGTGGACAGAAGCGGTGGCTACAACTTGTTATGTGATAAATCGATCACCATCAATGGCGATAGGATACAAGATTCCTCAAGAGGTATGGAAAGGTCACCCTTGTGATTATTATAAACTAAGAGTTTTTGTTTAAATTGTGATGCATATGCTCTAGTGCTAAAACATCAACGATCTAAATTAGATCTAAAATAAAAAAGGTATATCTTTGTTGGATATGGTGATGGAACAAAGGGATATAGATTGTGGGATCCTACTACCCACAAGATCAGCATCAACAGAAATGTAAAGTTTAATGAATCCTCTCTTGTACAGTTAGATGTAGATAATAGATTGAAACGGGATAATTTATCTGACTTTCAACACATTCAGTTTGAAACCACTTCTGATGATAGTCAAAATGAACATAGTTCAGATGCAAGTCATGAACAAGTTTCAGATACAAATCATGAACAAGGTTCAGATGTAGATCATGAACATGTCTCAGATGCTGATCATGAAGAAGTACCTACAGATGATAATCAGCTAATTGTGGAAGCACCAGAAACATCTTTAAGGAGGTCTAGAAGAATGAAACGTCCTCCTAAAAGGTATGATGATTATGTTACTTCAGTTGCATTTACCACTAACGACGATGAACCTTTGCGCTATCAGGAAGCTGTAGAAGGTTCGAAAAGTGAAAAGTGGAAAGCAACTATGAAGGACGAAATGATGGCCTTAGGTAAGAATGGCACATGGGATCTGGTTGAACTTCCGAAAGATAGGAAAACTGTGGGATGTAAATGGGTTTTCAAATTGAAACGGGGTGTGGATGATACGGAGGACAGGTACAAAGCAAGGCTGGTCGCAAAAGGGTTTTCTCATAAAGCAGGCATTGACTTTCATGAGATATTTTCACCAGTTGTTAAGATAGTTTCAATTCGAATTGTGTTAGCATTAGTCACTTTGCTTGATTTAGAATTACAGCAACTAGAAGTTAAGACTGCATTTTTACATGGAGATTTAGATGAGGAAATTTATATGGAACAACCGGAAGGGTTTTTTCAACATCGCAACAAGACATTTGTCTGCATGCTCAAGAAATCATTGTATGGTCTGAAGCAGTCGCCTCGACAATGGTACAAGAAATTTGATTCTTTCATGTTGAGTCAAAAATATATAAGAAGTGAATATGATCATTGTGTTTATTTTAAACAATTAAGTGATGGCATGTTCATTATCTTAGTGTTATATGTTGACGATATGCTTTTAGCAAGAAAAAGCATAGTAGAGATCAATAGGTTAAAGGCTCAGATGGCAAGGACATTTGATATGAAATATCTAGGAGTAGCAAGACAGATTTTGGGCATGGAGATTTTCAGAGACAAGAGCAATGTTAAGCTGTGGCTATCATAACAGAAGTATATTGAGAAAATACTCTTGAGGTTTGGTATGAACAATGTGAAGCCTGTGTCAGTCCCTTTAGCTTCCCATTTTAAGCTTTCTTCTAGTTTATGTCCTAATATAGATGAAGAAAAGGAATATATGTCTCGAATTCTGTACGCCAATGTAGTAGGGTGTTTGATGTATGCGATGGTTTGTACTCGACTAGATATTTCACATGCAGTTGGGGTTGTCAGCAGGTATATGGCAAATTCAGGTAAAGAACACTGGTCAGCAGTGAAATGGGTGCTTCGGTATTTGAGAGGCACAAGTGATTATTTGTATTACTTATAATAAGAGTAGTGATTTTTTTTGCGGATATGTTGATTCCGATTTTGCAGGTGATTTGGATAAGAGAAGGTCAACATCAGGGTATGTCTTTACTCTTGCAGGTGGAGCTATTAGCTGGATGTCAAAGCTACAAAACATTGTTGCTTTGTCCACTACTGAAGTAGAATACATTGCTGCTTCTCATGCTTGCAAAGAAGCAATTTGGTTGAAAGGTTTGTTTGGTGAGTTTGGTAGGTTGCAGGACAACATCAAGTTATTTTTGACAGTCAAAGTGCAATGCATTTGGCTAAGAATTCGGCTTATCATAGTAAATCAAAGCATATACCGATCAAGTACCATTTTGTAAGACAAGTTATCACTGAAAGGGGAGTCTCTCTTGAAAAGGTGCATACAAAGGAGAACTGTGCAGACATATTCACGAAACCAGTTTTGTTAGAGAAGCTACGTTGGTGTTTGGCTTCTCTTGGCTTGTAGAAAAGATAAAATAATAAAGAAACAGGGTATCAGGCTAATTGTTGTCAAGGTGGAGATTGTTGAGATTTTCGGTTTTAACAAATTAGGGAAAATCTCATGTATGTGACAACAATAGGATTTGTTGCTATATTAGCTTTATTTTGTTGGGAAAGAGTTAATGCATCCTATATTTGTTGTGAGAGGATTTATGAGTCAGTTAGATTCTCTTAGCTATAAAATATATGCCCGTATAGATATTGGGATGAGTTAGAGAGTGTAAGGAAATAATTATTTGTAATCTCCTGATTAATAATAAGATTGCTGATGCCTCTGTTTGGTGGATGTAGCCCAGATTGGTTGGGTGAACCACGTTAAATCATTGTGTTATTTGTGTATGTTTTTTATACTGTATTTTGTATTTTAATTTCCGCTGCGCATTGTTATGCTTCAACACAACTTTGGAATGCTTAATGCAATTCTTGGAACTCTTCCAGAACTGGCAAGACGCTGAAGTATTCTGCTAGAGGAAGTGTCCCCAATTCTTTGAAAAGGGAGAACCTGAACCTAAAAAGGGAGGTCTCACCTCGCATAGATGGTTTAACGCTGACCACCAACCAAAGGCATGCTCAGGGGCATCTTTATCTCTAGCTACAACTCCGAATCTGGTATGGCAGGTTGTGGCTCAAGCTCGCTTGATGTGGCTTTGAAGCTTGTATATGACCTTCACTTCCCCCCCTGTTAGATAAAATGTGAGAAGATGGAGAAAACTCAACTGCAAGACTATTCAATACTCTAGAACAAGTTCTGACATATGACTGAAATATCTTCTTGGCTGTTGAAGCCCATTGCCAAGAAGCGATCCATCCAAGATGAATCTTTGTTTTGCAAAAGGTTTGTTTTTGAAGCATTTGTGTGAAGAATGAGTACACTGACCATAATGCTTGCACGGATGAAGAACAAAATAGTGATATTTCATGTGGCCAACTCGGCCATAGTGTTGGCATTTAACAATTTTTGGCTGCAAATGTGGAGGAGCAGAATCTGGAATAGATGAAGGTGAACCAACATGAAGAAACCCAACACTTTGAAATTGAATGGGCTTGGAATAGTTTGGAATATGAAAGGACACCTTCTTATCATATTAAAGACCTATTTTGTGCTTGTTGTGGACATGCTCTTCCCAAGGTCTGATGATGGTCTTAGGAAGTGTATGTTGAATTTCTGTATCTGCATGCAAATCCGCTCCTTCATTGGGTACTAGATCAACATTATTGATTTGTTGTTGATGGGAGTTTGTCTCATTGTTACTGCTTTGACCACTTGCTAGCTACTGATGGGTGTCATGATGCTTATGTTGTTGTAACTCATCTTGTTGAAACTGAGATTCAAGCTACAAAAATTCAATCTTGTCATGTGTATTTTGCATGCAAGTTTGAATCTCAGTGAGAATGACTTCGCTGATTTTCACTGTATCATGAGTAGTAGAGAATATCAGAGTTTTTAGGAACTCTAATACATCAGTAATTCTAGCCATTTTCTCCAACCTTACAATTAATATCTTAGGCTAGAAATTGCACAAAACTTGTTGGACTATTGATGCAACATTGAATCGTGATGAAAAAGGAACATGAATATGCCACAAAATTCAACGCGTCAACCAGTGCAATTGATTAATATATATAGTGGTGCAATCCTCAAATATGAATCAACTCAATTAAATATTCCATGTTATATATAACCAATGCTAATTTGAATCGACATGTTCACCAAGGCATATTAGTCACAAATGCGCATATGACATTTCACATATAAACTCAATGCACCAATTATGTGATACACGCTGTTGAGGAGGTAAATCCCCTCTGCGGACAGAAGCGATCCCTACTAGCCCAGACCGGGTCTAGCAACAATCATCAAACGCTATAGCGCAAGTTCCTAATTGCAAATTTACAGACTAGTGATGAAGGCCTACCTGGATTCCAACGCTAGTGTTTGTAGAAGAGGTGGTGCTCCCATTCCTTTGCCCCGGCAGATCACAATCCCCACGATCTCCGTGAATGGACACCTGCACATACAAGAAACGACACAAACACAAGCATAAAATCCAGCATATGCAACTATATATCAGTCAAAAAGGATATAACTCATCATCACACAAATAACAATAAGAGTGGATCCATAACCAATAATCGTTCATTAATACTTAATCAAAGAAGAATACAACCAAAGTTCTGATGCCGGATTCTCCTTTGGCGGGTAGTCAACAACACATGTCTTTTGAAGCCTGTTGGGAATAAGAACAAGCCTCTCCCTTTGGTTCTTGAACAATAATCTCCTTGCTTGGATTTGGCCTTATGGGAATTAAGAAGGCTCTTGCAGCATGAAGCTCTTGGAAACTTGACAATTCTGAATCTCTGGAACTCTGGAACTAGCTTGCCAAGGAAAATGGACAAGCTTTTATAGATGGAGGAAGGGGAGTTGAGATCATCCACAATAATCATGGGATTGGCCATATCATCAAGGAACTTCCATGAGAGGTGGCAAACCACTTCCTCTTTATGGAAATCCGTAGCCGAAGCACCCAACTCAAGATAGATAGCAGTCAAGGAATTTGTTAGGACGAAACTTCCGCCGTTTGTTTGTTAAAAAACAACTCTGATTATGGTTGGCGCGGGTGCGACTCTATGACGGAGCGCCAATTGGCGCGCCCTCTTTGGAGGATTTGCCCCCTTGGCGCGAGGGCTGCACTATGGAACCACGCCAATGGAAAAAGAGTTATTTTTAGGGGTTTTTAGCAGGAGACGTCTTTAGGGCAAATAAAGCTCATGTTCAGGGGAATGTAATGCAAGTGTTTGCAGGTCATGTCACTTCTCATAGGTCCCGGAATGAGTCCTCCAAGATGCGGGAGAGGGGTAGTAGGGACGGTGACAAATTGTTGTGTAACAGATGCCCCCTAAAGCATGAGACCCGAGAGAGAGAGAGGGGTGAAATGCTTTACGAGAACATGTCCAACCGAAAACACTGCCGCCGGAAAACCTGCATGGAGAAGTACAACTGATATCTCAAATACATGATATATGTGGTATGGGCGCAGCCATCCATAGCAGAGTACATAAGAATCTAGATCCAAGGTATGGATGCTGCCATCCAGTGAGGATCGATAAATAGACTCAGGCATGGTCGCAGCCATCCAGTGAATGAGTCATGTAATAATCATAATAATCCACAAAATCGCAGCCTGGATCCCAATAGACAAAATCCAGGGTCTTGCGCTCCATCTCGATCCGAACAAAGTACAAGTTCAAGCATGCGAATATAGGAGTCGAAGTCGAACATGTAGGAACATCGTTTGATTACCAGCCAATGATGAAAGTTGTTAACAGACGCGAGAGGTATCACCAATAATGACAATGGCCCTCAAGGTACTATAGGTACAATCTACGGCGTGCGAATCAGTGAGCCGGTGTCGAACACCCGTAGAATCACTCAATCGGAGGCCAATGATGAAAATCTCGCGTCGAATTCGAAGAACCTGCCATTGAGGCATGTAGGCTCCAAGGCACCAAAAGGGAGTCTCTAGATCAACTTCCTGGATAATGAGTTGAAGTTGACAGGAAGTGACCTTGATCGAAGGTGGGCCATAGTGTTTCCCACATCATCGACGCGAGACAGAGGAGGATAATGTTTTTGTGAATTAGGATTATATGAGTTATCAGAGGGAGGTTGATATTTTGCAGAGGTCAACTTCTCTTGAACATATCGGCGGCACGACAGTGGACTTGGTAGTATTTGACATCAATCGATCAGAGGTCATGGTGACAAGGCAAAGAGCAGATGAGAGGTCAAACAGGATCACCCAAACCCACGGAGGCAAGTGAAAAACGAGATGAGATGTCCCCACCCAGACACGAATGCAGATAAGTGCCATGTTCAAGAGCGACATACTGCCGACACGACAACGATTCTGGTTCCATTTTCCCCACCATTGCTGGCGAGTACCCCAGTTATTTTTATTAGCAAGCTTGACGGGGATAGCATATGCTTGTAAAATGTCATTTCGATGGAATCCAATGTCATCAAGTTTTAACGAGTCTGACAAAGGAAGAACTCGTCGTCTTTTCATGTTTAGAGAGTTTGAAAAGACAGCGAAAAGTAAACTCCAGGGGTCTACTTTTTCGTAAAGTTGTGTCTCTCGAGCCCGAAAAAGTATAAAACGATGCTCGAAAGAACTGCCCGACCATTACGACCGAGGAGTACTTTTCATGATTAGTGACTTCGACCTGAAAAAGTAAAAAAGCGACCGAAATCACGTCGTTTTGTAATCGTTAACGACCCTGAAACGACAAGGGCCCGACGATCTTTTCGTTTTTACACGGTCGGAAAAGAGTTTAAAGACGACCACTTCTTATTCACGTTTAACGAGTCAAGAGGAATAACTCGGCGATCTTTTCATCTTTAAACGGTCAGAAAAGAGCTGAAAGCAGACCTCTATTTTTATTCTCTTTAATGAGTCAAAAAGGGAAAAAATACTCTGCAATCTTTTCATATTTTACGAGTTAGAAAAGAGCTTAAAGGTGACTCGTCCTAGAGGAACGAGTGGTATAAAGGGTAGCAACTGGTTTCGACAATGGTGGAACTGCTCAAAACATCTAATGGTCAAGAGGTTGGCTAACAAAACCACTCTTAAATGCGGTCCCTTAGGAAAGGAAAACAAGCAAGTGAAAGCATATGATCGGCCAAAGAGATGGTGGCGATGGGATGAAAACAACCAAGGCTCATCTAACAGAATTGAGCGGATAAAAATGGCAATCACGAGATGTACATCGGGTATGGGTTCATTTTTACACAAGCTTGAACCATGGAGAACTTTGCTTGGATTCGGTTTCATGTTTACACAATCTTGAAACGAAAAACTATGCTTGTTATAAGTTCGCATGCCCCCAGCATAATGACGCAAAACGAGGCACATGCCCCCTAAGCTTCATTGCATTCAACAAAGTGGATGGAATGAAGGTTCACTTTCGAGATCTTGGAAAGACTCGACTCGTATTTTACGAGATCTTAATCAAAAGACTCGATTTGGAAAGGGAGTTGTTTCATTTTTTAATGAGGTTGACACAGTAAAAGAACTATCCTCATAACCCTTGTTTCATTTTTTAACGAGCTTGACATAAGATCAGGAACTATGCTCGACCAGACCCAGTTTCATTTTTTAAGGAGCTTGACATAGGAAAGCGAACTATGCTCCGACCAGACCTAGTTTCATTTTTTAAGGAGCTTGACATAAGAAAGCGAACTATGCTCCGAACGAACTTCATCATAATGAACATGGAGTCGTAGCGTCCAAGAGTGCCACTCCCGGTGGAAGGACAACATCTTGGAAGTCAGGACCCAATGCCCCCAGGACACTATGCACGATGGCGGCATCACTGGATACAGGCACGGGATAAGTAGCCACATAGTTGACCTGTGGTGGGGTAGATACAACCGGTGGAGAAAAACCCGGAGGGGACGACAACTGCGCAGGAGGCATCAGGGGAATAAAGAACGATAATTGATCGATAGTCATGATCCTTCCGTCGTGTGGAAAGCAAACCACACGGAAAAGTGAAGAGACAAGGGCCCCCATGGCATAAACATAGTCACGGCCAAGGAGAAGACTGAAATCTAAAGCACCTTGGGTAACCAGTACGTCTATATAGACGGTTTTGCCTCCCAAAGTAATAGGGAACTTCGGAAGGATCCCTAATGGTTGACTGGTTCCTCTGTCAAACGCTAACAGATTCTGTGCGACTAGCACAAGCTGTGGGGAACCGAAAGCTTGCCAAGTAGTGGAAGGCATAAGACTGACAGATGCACCCTCATCCAAAACAGTGCCAGGTACTGCCTTATCATAGGCATGTACTGTAATCTGGAAAGGCACATGGGATGGAAGGCAGAAAGCAGTCAAGTGACTCCAGTCGAAGGAAACGACTGCACGACTTGGTGGGGGAATCGTATGATTGCCCCCTTGCTCCGAAGGACTCTCGGGATCAACTGGGATAGGAGAGTCGTTTTCGGACTTAGGAGAATCTCACGAGACGAGAAGAACATGAGCATGACGCTCTTCCGAAATAGAGTGATTAATAGGCGGTGAACCCAAGTTGACACTCTCTCTGACCAATGGTTGGTCCCGAACCGACTTAGCACAGCCAGGTTCGAAAAGAGGAGGATGGACAAGAGAAGGATCTAAATCAATCTCTTTGTCGACAGGGAGAGGATCTGAAGAGAGCCTCTGATAACCAATGGGGAGTTGGGGTGAAGAAGCTGTAAGACTTTCCAAAACAACGGAAGCTTTATCCATGAGCGGACAAAGGTGAAGGAGATGGTTGCCTTCACATAGTCTGTAGGGGAACCGAATCTTCCCTTTCTTCTTACCATTGCCAGTTGATAGGGTAGCGTTGCCATGAGCTTCAGAGGACGATGAGGGGCAGGCCGGATCGTGAGACCATACTTCTAAGATCCTGGGAATGCCAGGACAATCACGAAGAAGATGGTCATCCTTGCACAATTTACAAGGAAACTTGACCTTCTGCGGAGGAGTAGAAGGTGGCCCGACCTGAGATGTACTCGAAGCAGTAGCTGCACTTTTAACCTCTCGCTTATGAGACTTCTTCTTCGTCTTCTTCTTCTTCTTCTTAGCCACCTGGTTACTTGAATCCAAACTTTCACCAGGCGAAGTAGAAGGTGAGGACGTAGAAACAGGCGAAGAAGGGGAGAGGTCCACCTTGGAATCAACATGATTTTGTTCGGGTGGAGGAATTGATTGACTAGTCATTGAGACACTAGGGACCACAGAGGTTGAGAACAACCAAATAGACAACCCAACAGTTAACCTAGGAAGGGACAATGTTGCCATGTAAGGAGCACCAACATTCCAAAAAGGAGGAAAATGACCAGGATTCCCATCAGAGTGGATCCCTGGGTTGGTGAACTCTGGAAAAGTTGCCATAAAAACTAAAAATCGCACACACGGGGGCTGAAAAAGAGTGACACACAATCAAATGGTCAACGAACAGAATCTAACAGGGCATGTGATCATGGCTAATTTAATTTTTAGACACAAGGACATAACTTGACCTTTTCATCTTTAGAGAGTCGAGAAAAGGACAAAAAGATGACCGTAGTCGCCTTCGAATGTTTAATGAGCCTGAAGTGACAAGTGCTCAGACGAGCCTTTTCTTTTAGGGAGTCCGAAAAAGGATCCAAAAGTGACTACTCTAGAGAACTAGGCAAAAGGTTTACCAGACAATCTGTAAAACTGCATATACACCTTGGCAATCGTATGAGAACCAAGGACTTTCCGTATGGCAGTCAATCTTCCCGAATGTTGTGTCCGGTGCGTTAGGGGCTGTAAGGCAGTAGACACGGCTTCCTGTGGATCAAGGATGATAACCTAGTGGAGTCTCCCCATATACTCGATGGTACGTGGGAGCACAAGTCCGTACTAGACCACAGTTGAGTCACAGAAAGAGGAATCACCCAACCTTGAGTGGAAACAAAAGTGACTAGGTTTAACGATGCCGGAGCACATCTCTAGCCTAGACCTCTAGAATGTGAGCATTATGTTCCAATGCATTTTTATATTCATTCGATTTATTTTAAAGTTGGTCTTGTGTTAGGTTTCGGTTTTCAGGTCCTACTGTATGTGATCTCTCAAAGTTCGCTAAATGCAATCTATATGCCAAAACATGTCATCCCATTCGATGAATGCTAATTACGAGAGAGTTAAAGAGCTTTCATGCAAACGAAATGATAACAAACAACAAAAGAGTTTCCCTAATGCAGCTAATGCAAATCAATAAACTTTTCTTTAAGATCACTAAATCACTAATCGAAATGAAAAGTCCTAAATTTCATTAACTGATTCAAAGCAAAAGAGATTTTTCTTTTCAATAATGGGAAAATGCACTAAAGAACTTTTGAGAAATAACACAAACAAATTCTATCCAATACAAAGACGTTCAGTTCCTCAAATCACCAATCAAACATCCAAAGAACCAAAAAGATCCCAAAGACAAGAATGAGCCGTGTGATCTTGGCTCAAACTGAGACAAAGCAGAATTCAAGTGAAGAGGAAGCAAATCACTCAAATAACGCAACAAAATGATTCATAACTACCAAACAAGTGTAAGGGAGCAAACAAAAGAGTTGACTGGACTACGAAAAGATCAAAATCCCTCAGGAAGGCTCGATTCACAAGGCCACTAGATGCCCTAGGGCTAGAAATGCGAAATTGGTAGAAAAAAGCAAACAGCGAAAGGGTAGTGACCAAAGCCAGTCAAATCACACTCCAAGACACTCAAGTAGTCCAATAAAGGTACTTAGGACAAAATCAAATCTCAAAAGGTTCACAACCAAGCAAACTTCAAAAGTTTACAGGCCTGGCGCGACTGTCAGGTTGCAACAAGCGCCTTTCAGGAATTGGCGTGGGTTGTAAGTCTGTAACATGCGCCAACTAGCATGACTGTCACGCTATAAATTAGCGCCAGTCGAGTTTGCTATGGAAAAATAAAAACAAAAGAGCCAAGCCCAAACCAGCAATACCTAAGTACTCTTAAGAGGCAAAAACAACACAGGCATTCAACCCAAAAGGCTAAACAAGCGGGAGAAACCAAGGAAATAACCAAGGAACAAGGCAAGTTCCAAGTCGTTCAGTTTGCAAACCAAACCGGAGATGGAATGAAGTAGCATTTATCTACTTCACTAATGCAAAGCAATAGCATTTCGAAGGCTATTTGGCCAGACTTCAGGCTCCGTCTAAATTTTACAAATCAAACAACAAGACAAGATAAACAAACAAGGAAAAAGCCAACTCCCCAGCGGAGTCGCCAAATTGTTGTATAGGTAAATCCCCTCTGTGGACAGAGGCAATCCCATTAGCCTAAATGGGGTCTAGCAACAATCGAACAACGCTAACACGCAGGTTCCTAATTGCAAAGTAAAGGCCAATGATGAGAGCATACCTCGAATCCAATGCTAGTATTCATAGAAGAGTCGTCGCTTCCATTCTTTCACTTCAGCTGGTCACAATCCTCATGATCCTCGTGAACAAACACCTGCACATGCAAAGAACAAGACAAATACAACCATAAAATCCAAGAAATGCAACTATGTATCAGTCAAAAAGGATACAACTCAAACATCATTATAAAGACACATGAGTGGAACCATAATGATAGTCGTCTATTATTATTGATAAACAAAAGAGAATACAACCAAGTTCTGATGTCAAATCCTTCTTTGGCGAGGTGATCAGCAACACATGCCTTGCAAAGCTTGTAGGGGATGGGCAAAAAGCCTATCTCTCCTTCATTACTTGGACATGGATCTCCTCCTTAAAGATATAGCCTCATAGGGATGAACAAGGCCTCTTGTGACATGAGCCTAGCAATTCTCAGACTTTGGGACTCAGATTTGGGAGCTTGAAGAGTATAATTACTAACTAGCTTGTCAAAGGGAAAAGAACAAGCTTATATAGAGGTAGTAGGAGTAGATAAGACCATCCACCAAATTCAAGGGATTGTCCTTATCATTAGGAAGCTTCCACGAGAGGTGGAGAACTGCTTCCCTCCTTGGGAGATACGAAGCCCAACTGAACTAATTCAAACTGGAATCAGTTCATGGATAAGTTAGAAGGAACCTTCGGAAGTTTGTTTGTTAAAAACTTTACCCAACTGGGTTGGCACTAGTGCGACTCTGAGACAGAGCGCCAGCTGGCGCACCCTCTTTGGAGGATTTCCCCCATTGGCGCGAGTGATACACTGTGGAACAACGCCAATGGAAAAAGCTATTTTTATGGGTATTTTGCAGAATGTGTCTTGAGGGCACATGAAGTACATACTCAAGGGGATACAATGCAGGTGTTTTCAGGTTATGTCACTTCTCACAAGTCTCAAAATAGGTCCTCCAATTTGCGGGAGAAGGGGTAATAGGGATGGTGACAAAATATTGTGTAACAAACTGTCCCTCCAAAAATTTGCGCAATTTTGCCTCCTAGACAAACAAAACCTTTCAGACAATCATTGTCGACTCAGATTCTCTATCTCCATCGCTTAGTGACTCTTGCACATTTTTCATCAGCACTTTCCCAGAGCCATCATCTCACATCGGAGCCCTACTGCATCTCTCGGTCACCTGCATCTTAATGATCATGTGTCATGGTAGACTAGGAGGTTTTGGATTTTATGTTATCTTCTCATGAATGACTTTAGGTATAGGTACACCAATAAACATGTCAAGACAACGAATGGGATGAATGAAGGGAGCACACGCAAATGGACAGGTTCACTAACAGATGAACGAATGAAGCATGCACAGTGGACGAATGTGACGAACATGCACCTTCCTAAATAAGTGAGCCTGTCAAGCCTTCCATAATGAAAGTAAGGAACAACATGCTAAAGCTTCATCAAGCAAACGAAGGACCATCGAATACTTCGCACACTTCACCATGCAGAGGTGAAGCTATGATACACCATGAGACATCCATCACTCAACAGCAGTATAGCTTGACATGCACTCCAGCAGTAGCACGAATGAACCAGCATTGTCATGTAAAGCCATGTCGAGTCATGTCATGAGTCATGCTGCCCACATCTCCACTATGGGCTTGTTTTCAATCAATGTGATGTAATGTGGAAGTCCAAGAGACCCACTTGTTGAACATATAGCCATGTAAGTCAAAAGTCATGGAATTCGAAGGGTCATGAGGGTAGTTGAATAATCACAAGGGCCTATTTCACCTTGGCTCTAAATACCCCCGTCATTTGTACATGAAAGGACTTTTCACCTCAGCTCCTCCCACATAGCCAAGAGAGTTTATAATATTTTTGTTGAGGAGTAAGTAGTGGCTTCAATGCCCCCTTAACAGGGTTAGTGATGTATGGTGTAACAATGTGTCTTAGAAATTTTGCTTAATTCATAAGCCTATTAACAGGCCAACATGTTTTCACACATGTATTGTATATGTTGTAAGACTGGTCTTTAACACTTGTAATTCATGTTGCTTTAACCTGTGTTCTACATAAGAACTGATTAATTTGTTGTAATGTGTAATCTATTAATGGAAATGTGTTGTATATGCTGTTAATGCTATCCTATTTGTGTCAAATGCTCTGTTGGACATCAAACATACCTTTCACATGAACCTTGCTGTAAAAACAATTACACTCATTCACACTGATCCCTGAGAGTTATACGTGTTACATTACATTGTATGTTGTGACTGCCACATTCGAGTGGTCTGCTCCACCATAATCTATGTATGTCCTATTGTGTTGTCTGTTCCTAGCCGAGTTTGGACTGATCCCTTTCAACCTGGAACTTACCTTCACCTTATTTCCCTCACTGTGAAATAACTATTGACACAAGTACACTTACACTCACGAGGAATGTGAACCTCACTTCTTGAAGACAATGTGAATCACTCTCTTGCACTGACAAGAAAGAGTTGACAAAAATACTTAAGACAATGGAAACTGGACCATCATACCGGATTGGATTCCCACACCAAATGGTGTGAGGTCTAGTTGGGACTTCATACCAGGGTGATCCCCTGAATGTTGGCGGCTCTAACACCATCATCAGGATGGGACAAATTAAATAGAATTCACAAGAAGCCTTCAGGGTTTGTTTATTTATAATATTCATCTAAATGGTAAGATCACAAGTTGGATAGAAGTAGTGGCTATGACACATCTTTTTGCTGAAAGGCAAGACCTTCAATTTTTTGTGCAAGATATTTGAACTTGTATATTTTACATTGCACACTATTTTTTATTTGTTTTAATTGCTAGAATCTTTTTGTATGTAGGTTAGGATATGTACAATGGCTACATTGGAAATATCATTATACGTGGCCTTGGCCTTCTAGCTAGATAGGTTAGGAGTATGTCTAGTTGCATATTATTTTCCTTTGCACATGTATCCCATACTCTTTTTTTGTAGTCTTTTGTTTTGTTTCACTTTCTGTTTTCAATTTAGCCTCCATTTACATCACCTTTTTTTATTTTTTGTTTTCTCGTTGTTCATTGTTTCTTTTCTAGTTTTGTTTAATGTTAAGAATTGTCATGAAGGCTATCCTATTTGGACTCTAAAGACAATGGGGCAAGATAGAAAAGGACTTTGTGACACTGCAACATTTGGCTAAATCTCTGTCCTTCTTCCTTGTCTTGGTTACACCCGACAGAAAATAAAATCCTTAGATAAGGAAATCCTATTCTTAAACCATGATCTCCATGTCTATTCTTGAAACCTCATGCCTATAGTCGGGTCTTTATGTTTTGGTGTTTTCAAGCTGATCCAATAAAGTAGAGAAGGAAAACGGGAAAAACTAAACAAGAAAACCAATATCAAAGGTCTTATATATGACTCTCTGAAGGGACAACCTCTTCTACACTGAATAAGTCAAGATTCCTCTTGTACCAATGAAATAAATAAGTATCAATGCACAGTCCTATATAAAATAAATAAATAAAGGTGAAAGAAGAGAAAGGCTTGTTGCACATCGATGTGAAGCAAGAAACTCTGTCGAGGTAGTTTCCAAGTCTGTTGGTAGTGGAGCATTCTTTTTTGTCTATGGAGTGATTCCATCGGGGTATCTTCCAGGTCTGTTGGTAATCGAGAAACACTAAAGATGACAAACTTGAAAATCTAAATCTCATGAACTACATTATCCTTTCCTAATTCAAAATATTGTGTGATAGTTGATCTTTTGTTTATGTTCAACTAACTAAAGGAATGAAGGGGACTATGTTTATGCATGGGGTCAGTGGGGAAGCCATGGTAATATTAATGATGAATCAATACTCCATGAAGAACTAGACCCTGCACTAAAGAATTAACCAAGGTAGAGAAGTTGGAGTTCTACTAGTGTGTCTCCAAGTGTTTTCCCTATCAAAAGCACCCTCCAAAATTTTACCTACCCTTCAATTTTTTATCCTACTATGCATCTTGTGATTGGTCATCCCATCGTTACTTCTTCATCGGTTGAAGTCACTTGCTCACACATTCTTAGTTCACAACAAGTTCGTGAGTGCATTATTTTATGCAAGCTACAATAAGCATAGAATAATCCATCAAGATAGTTCTTGTCCAATGTTCAACCCAAATTTAGAGTGAGTGCACACTGTCCTTGACAGTCCCTCACTTATCGTTGTGTTTGTAGTTATATTTTGGTGAGTTTTTCAAAATGTCACTTTTACCCACCTTCTCTTTCACAAGTGCCCTTTTCATATTTTCAATTGTCATTTTTCTTTCTTTCACTTTAATTATTACTGATTTCATGTTATCTTCACTATGGCATGTGTCTCTTCCACCATCATTCGCATATTGCAAGTGTCATTCAAAATTTTCCTGCTCATATAGGAAATGTCATATTTTAAGATGTTAAGTGCCGCACATTGTATAAAAGCTAGTTCTAGTGTGTTTCAAGGGGTAATATTTTTTATAATAAGTTTTCCTTGTCATGTAAACATGCATCATAATCTTTTCCAAAGTTTCAAGTACTATCACACAAGTGTCGTCACTATTGTTGCATTTAGGAAAGTATGTTGTTCATGTGTTCTAAGTGTCATATGTTGTTTTGTTAAGTGATCTAAGTTTTGGGTCATGCTCAAGTATTTTTCTTATTCAAATTCATCTCACTAATTTGAAACTTAGTCAAAACTGGGAAAAGTCCTCAACTGAGACTCTCAACCTCATTTAGCCCTACTGCACTACACACTCTCAGTCCCCAAGTAGTAACCTTGACCCTTTGCACTGTGCAATGCACAACCTCTACCTCATAGAACTGTGCACTACACAATCTCATTTCAGAAGCCCATCCCTTGAGCTCTAGAACTACACAATCCTTGCCTCCATCTAGGCTTCTCTGTGCACTGTGAAGTCTCAAGCATCAAGCCTCATCCTTGAGCTCTTGAACTATGAAAATGTGCAATCACTTTTCCTCTCTCCCTCCAAAATGACACATTGGAGAAATCTAAGCCTAAAGCCTCAAGCTTAAGGCCTTGAACCCCCCAATTGCACAATATCCCAGTTTGTTCTCGTGTCTGAACTTCACATTGGGAAACTTCAAGCCTCAAGGTTGACTTCTTGGGTTCCTCAACTATGCAATAACTTAGCTTAGGCCTTCAAAACTATCCATATTGGGATCTCAACCCTCAAGCCTCCATCTTGAGCCCTTAATTCCCTCAACTGTGCATTGCGTAGTCTCAAGGCTCAAGCCTCTAACCTGAGTCCTTTTGTCCCTCAAATGCAGAATCCTTTAACCCTCACCATCCTGAATGTTACGTCCTTATAATACTAGTAATTCCCCCATTACTATTATCGTTCTATCCCTTATTTTTATTATTGTGCCCCTAGTGTCCCCATATTGTTATTAGTATGCCCCATAGAAACCCACTATTGTTATTTTTGTGGCCTTATCTTCTTACTGTTATGTCGGCTTGATTATATTGTGACCGCTTAGACTCCTATATATAGAAGGGAGGTTTATTCATTTTTATTATCCAAGAATTGTCCATTTCTGTAATGTAAAAGAGGTTTCCCCCTCAAAGAGGCTGAATTCCAAGGCATTGATCTATCTTTTCTATCTTTTTGTGAGTTGGTTTCCTAACATTTGGTATCAGAGCTTTGGATTATAGGGTTTCGCTACTCCAAATAGGTCATCTTGGCATTTTCGCTATAACTTTTTTTCGGTGATGTTTCACAAGCTACAAAATGACCTATTTTAGCAGAAACCATTCTAAAATTTAGGTCTAACTTTCAGAGCTTCTCTCGCTATATTTTCAGAGATATGAACTGAGGAAATTAGGGTTTCTGTAGACTCCTAAATTACATTCTAAATAGGTGACCTAGGGAAAATCGTCATAACCTTTGTTTTGAGCATGAAATTGAAATTATTTTAAGAATGTTCAGAAAGAGGACGACTTGTAGCTTTGTTTGTATTTGTTTCAGGTACTAAGGTCAAAACTGTGATGCATGGCATGTTGTACAAGTTCGCTTGACTGAATTAGTCTATAATCTGGTCACATGGGAGATTTGGCATAACTCGTCCTTGGACAATCCAATATTGATTAGACTTGTGAGGTTAGAAAGAGGGCTCAAAGGGCTACCACAGGATGAGAGTATAGATATTCAAGCTTTGCAGTTACAGAGATATAATAGATTCAATATCGAGCTCTTACAAAGTGAAAAAAAGGTGTGTAGTTTTTTTAAATTTTGCATAAGAATGGTTTGAAAACTTAGGTTGAAGGAATTCAAAGGAAATAGTGAAGAATTATTAGCATGAATTCATGCCCTAAAGAAATAAAATGGAAACACTTAGTAAGAAACCTGGAAGCTCTAGCATGACTCATGAAGAAGAGGAATAAATGCAACATGATATATCAAAATTACAAGACAAATTACAACAAATTTCACTCTCACTAAAGGTAAATGAAGCCACAATGAATGGCACGAAGCTAATATGAATGGAATGCAAGTTAAGATGGATGGCATGGAAGCTAATATGAATGGCATGCAAGTTAAGTTGGATGGCATGGAATCTAAGATGGATGACATGGAAGCTAAGGTGAATGGCATGGATGCTAAGATGAATGGCATGGATGATAAGAGGAAGAATTGAAGATAAATTTGAATAAGTTGCTACAAGAAATGGTAAATAATGGTGAAAGGGTAGTAAAGGAAACTCATGATGAGAAAAAAAGAAATGTTAATCATGATTTCATAGGCTCTAATGTTGGATTGAAGACCCACAATGTTCCAAAAATCTATATGAGGAAGTTTGATGGCAAGGATCCCAGAACATGGATACTACAGATGGAGCAATTTTTAAATCTCCATAATGTGCAAAACACACAAAAGGTACGTATTGAAACTTTATATTTCAAACCAAATTAATTTATATGGTATCGATGGCTTTGCTCTCATAAACAAATTGTCACTTTGATAATTTTTATGGAAGAAATGATAGCACATTATGAGGATACAAAAAGCAACACCTTTTTTAGCCAATCGACAAATCTAAAACAAAAGGGTACAATGATGGAACACATTGAGGACTTCCAAAAATTGAACATAAGGGTAAAAGATATTCCAGAGGAACATAGGATTGATGTGTTCATAGGGACTTTAAAGGATAATATCCAACATGAGGTTCACCTTTGGGAACCTCAGTCATTGGAGAAGGCATTTACGTTAGCAAGAAAAATGGAAAGAAAAATTATGGCAACCATGAAGTCTACCACTCACAACTATAAAGATGGAAGTATTGTTTCCCTTAGCCTTCCACAACCTATGAGGTTGACACCAAAACAATTGGAATAAAAAAGAGAAAAAGGGATTTGTTACAGTTGTGATAGCAAATACAGTAAAGGTCATAAGTGTGTTGAGAAGAAATTATTCTACATATATTGTGAAGAGGAAGAAGAAAAGGAAAAGGAAATGTTAAAAGAAGAGGATATACTCCAAGAACAAACCCTATATAAAGAAGAAATGAATCTGACCATATATTGTAATGGCTAGAATTTCCACTCCTCAAACTATCAAGATAGAAGGAAATATCAAGAAGAAAAAAGTAACAGTGTTGATTGATTCAAGAAGTACCCATAATTTTTTTCATTGTAAGATAGTAAAGGAATTGAATTGCTTCCTATATCCAGCACCAGAGTGTCAAGTGATGGCTTCAAGTGGAGGAACCATAAATTGCTCTAGAAAGTGCCATAATATCAAGTTATCCATGGGAGAATATGTATTGAATATCCCAATTCTTTCCATTCCAATCGGCGGTTTTGATGTTGTACTAAGATTCCAATGGCTAATATTCTTGGGTACAATAGATTTTAATTTTCAAGAGATTTTCATGAAATTTTATTCGGAAGGAAAGGAAGTTGAATTAAGGTGTATTGTAGGGAAACCGAGAAAGATAATCATCTCTAATAGTATAAAAAATCTTCTGAAGAAGGAACAATGAGTTGTAATTGCACAATTATGTTTGCTAGAGTTTCCCACATCGAGATCATCTATTTATCCAGATCTCCAAAAAGGCTTCAACAATCATTCCAAGGTATTTGAGACTTCCAAAGGTCTCCCACCTATTCATGATCATGATCATGCTATTTGTTTGATTCTAGGAATTTTTCCTCCAAACATCAGGCCGTACAGATATCCCTATGCCTAAAAAGGTGAAATTGAACGTATGGTTACAGAAATTCTAGAGGCTAGTATAATTAAACCTTGTCAAAGTTCCTTCTCTGCTCCAATAGTATTCGTGCACAAGAAGGATGGATCATGCCGCACATGTCTAGATTATAGGGAGCTCAACAAGCTCACTATTAAAGATAAATTTCCCATTCGTGTCATTGATGAATTATTGGATGAATTGCATGGATCAATTTACTTCACCAAGTTGGATCTTTGTTTAAGACATCATCAATTTAGAATGAAGACTGAAGACATTATGAAAACAACATTTAGAGGTCATAAGGGTCATTATGAATTTTTGGTCACACCTTTGGCCTTACCAATGAACCTTCTACATTTCAAGGTTTGATAAATAATTCCATTTTCAAACCCTTCTTTAGAAAATTTGTGCTAGTATTTTCTGATGATATACTAACCTACAACAAGTCTTGGAAGGATCATGTTGAACATGTTGACATGGTGCTCAAACTATTGGAGGAGAAAAAATTATATGCAAAATCTCCAAATTTTTCTTTGGAGTACAAGAGGTGCAATATCTAGGTCATATTGTATCTCATGAAGGTGTTAAGGTAGACCCTAGCAAAATTAAAGCCATTAAAGAATCGAAAATCCCCACATCCATAAATCATCTCCGAGGATTTCTTGGGTTGACAGGGTATTAACACAAGTTTGTTAAGAATTATGGGAGAATAGCAGCACCTCTAACAACATTATTGAACAAAGATGCATTTTCATGGACTCTAGAAGCAACAAAAGCCTTCAAACATCTTAAAGAGGAAATGTGCTAAGCATCAGCCTTAGATATGTGAGGCTTCACAAAAACCTTTATTGTGGAATGTGATGCTTCAGGAAATGGAATTGGTGTTGTTTTGATGCAAGATGAAAGACCCATTTCTTTCGAAAGTCGTCCAATCAAGGGAAACTATTTACACAAAGCTATTTATGAGAGGGAAATGTTGGCAATACTACATGCACTTAAGAAATAGTGACCGTATGTAATGGGAAGACACTTGAAGGTAAAAACAGACCATGATAGTCTGAAATACTTTTTCAAACAAAGACTATCCTCTGAATGGAAAAACAAATAGGTCACAAAGATGTTGGGTTATGAATCTAAAATCATCTATAAAAAAGGGAAGCAAAATGTTGTGGGAGATGCACTCTCAAGAAAGGATGAGGATGTGGAACAATTTTTGTGCACAATTTCTATTATCCAACCAAATTGGATAAACAAAGCAAGGGAGGAATGGGAGAATCACGAAGAAGTGTGGGCACTCATTCGAAAGATATATCAAAATCCCAATACATCTGGTACCTTTAGCTAGAGAAATGATTCATTATGGTACAAATATCACTTATACCTATGTAAGAATTCCAAATTCAAACAAAATATTCTTATGGAATTGCACTCTTCTCCCTTAGGAGGGCACTCGATATTTTTGAAAACTTACCATAGGGTTAAGAAGGAATTTTTTTGGGATGGCCTTAAATCAGATATTCAAAAGTTTGTGGCAGAATGTTTGGTTTGCCAACAAAATAAAGGTTAAACAATTAAGACACCAGGTCTATTACAACCTTTATCCATCCAAGCCAACGTTGGGAAGAGGTTTCAATGGATTTTATCACAGGTTTACCCAAGTCTGAGGGAAAGAGTGTCATCATGGTGGCAGTTGACAGACTTACCAAGTATGCACACTTTTGTGCATTATCACATCCATTTAAAGCCAGTACAGTTTCTACTGCATTTATGGAAACAATTCAAAAGCTACATGGAAACCCAAAGATTATTGTAAGCGATAGAGATCCCACTTTCACTGGAAATTTTTGGACTGAATTATTTTCTTGTTTTGATACTCAGTTAGCTCATAGATCATCTTATCATCCTCAATTTGGTGGGAAAACTGAGATAGTAAAAAAATGTTTGGAAGGATATCTTCATTGCTTTGCATCTGATAAACAAACACAATGGGTCAAATGGTTACCCCTCACTAAATGGTGGTATAACACTTCCTTCCAGTGTAACAAAAATGACCCCATTTATGGCACTTTATGGATATCATCTACCATCCATAACATCATATTTAAGAGAATTCTAAGGTTCCAGCAATGGATGATCACATCAAGAATCAACAAAAAGTTCTCCAGTTGGTGCAAAATAGAATGAAACAACAGGCAGATCAACATCGTAGTGAGATAGGTTTTGATGTAGGTGACTGGGTATTCCTATGACTACAACCATATAAACAAATGTCCCTCAAGCAATATAAGAAGGATAATAAATTATCACCAAAGTATTATGGTTCATACAAGGTGTTGCAAAATATTGGTACTATGGCATACAAATTGTAGCTTCCTGCAGCTTCCCTAGTGCACCCAATTTTCCATGTTTCATGTTTAAAGAAGGTTATTGGTTACAAGCTCCCAGTTCAAACAATATTGCCAGAACTTGAAGAGGAAGGAAAAATCATATTGGAGCTTGAAGAAGTCATAGAAACAAGAACTCGACAGCTAAGAAATCGATCAATTTTGAAGTATCTCATCAAGTGGAAGAACTTATCCACTAAAGATTCCACATGGGAGGATGAGAATTTTATACAAAAGCATCTAGAACTACTCAAGCCTTGAGGATAATGCTTTTCAGAAGGAGAGGGGCATGTTAGGCCCCTATAATTCTAGTGATTCCCGCATTACTATTGTCATTGTATCCCTTATTGTTATTATTGTGCCCTTAGTGTCCCCATATTATTATTAGTATGCCCCATAGAAACCCAGTATTGTTATTTTTGTGGCCTTATGTTATTACTGTTATGTCGACTTGATTATATTGTGACCCCTTAGACACTTATATATAGAAGGGAGGTTTATTCATTGGTATCATCCAAGAATTTTTCATTTGTGTAATGGAAAGGAGGTTTCCCCCTCGAAGAGGCTGAATTCCAAGGCGTTGATCTATCTTTTCTATCCTTTTGTGAGCTAGTTTCCTAACATTGAATTATGCATTGCACACTCTCAAGCCTTAGTCTCAGACATTGACCTATGAAACTACGCAATTCTTGGGTTAGTCAATAATTACATCCCTAACAACTTATTTCATGAGGTACATTACTCTAGTGTTTTATCGTACTGATGTTGTCTTGACATGGGTAGATTGCAATCCTAGGTATTCTATTATGTCATGAAAGGATGATGATGAAGGAGATGGAGAAAGATACCATGCTATAATACACCTAAGGAGCTTAGGGGATAAGATGATCATCATGCAAGAAGATGAAGGAACACTAGATTATAAAAAAATATGGAATATTAAAGCCACATTGAACACTCCTTAACTTCAAGTCATAACGCAGAGGAAGAAGAAGAACATGCACAATATTTTCAAGAAGGCACAAAGAAAGCATCAACAAAAAGTGACTTGACATTTCCATGTCATCATGTAGTCCATGTCGTTAGTGACATGTCATGTTGTATCATGAGCCATCATGTGCCACATCATTCATGGATTATGTAATCTTATATTGGAAAATGTAATGTAAAGTGGAAGTCGAAGAGTCATCTATGTAATGTGGAAATTCACGAGAAGTCAAAAAATCATGATGATAGTCTAAGAGTCATAACAAAGGTGAAGGATCACCCTCTTTGTTATATATACACCCTCATTTTCCATGAAAAATCCTTTTCACCTTGGCTTATCCCATAAGGCATCAAAGAGATGGAGTTAGTACCTTTGGGGAGCAGATCATGGCTGCAACACTCCACTATTGGAGCTAGTGATGTTTGTTGTATTAATGTACCTTCAGACTTTTACTTAATACTTGAAGCCTGATGGCCATCTTGTTTTCATGCATGGATTGTGAATATTTGTAAGAATGTTCTTTGAATGTTTATGATTCATGTTTTCTTTCACCTATACTAAAGTAGTTGAACTGTTTCAGTTCTTTTAGTGCTTATCTTACTGAAAATGTGTTGTAATGGTTGTAAAAATTGGCACATCTACGTGGACTATTCTTCTTGATGTTAGAAGGTTCTCTTTTCTCTTGTGTACACCTCTACTATGGTAGCAATATTACCTCTCTCTTAGAGGCTCACCTTTCCTCCCTCTACAGTAGAAGAATGTTGATACACCTGCAACCGAACATTCACTAGGCACACTTACTTTTCACAAATGCACATACATGCTTCTCTCTCTTGCTGACAGCTAAAGCCAAGGAAAATCTTAAGAGTATTTGGAAACCATGTTAATACTCCAGATGGAGCTCCTATTCCAAACCATGTGAGGTCTAATTTGGAATTCACATTGGGAGACCCCCTTGGTTGATGGATTTCTAGCACCTATCAAGAAAGTTTTTAGTAGATTGCTTTCCCCTCGAAAAATATTGTGTGCACGTGTTATTTCTCATTACATGTTTGTGGTTGATGTTCTAAATTGTGAATTGAATTATATAAATCAGGAGAGTAGGTTTGTTTCTGAACATTTTTATTAATAAATTAGGAGCAGTTACAAATCTATACCATAATTTCTACATGGTACTAGAACAAGATTCACATTAGAGTGGGAATTTCAAAGTTGTTTTTGAGGAGGTTCGAATTTGTAGTTAAGTGTAACAGGATCTCTTCAGAGTTGGGAAGTTGACCTTCAATTGGGTAATACTAGAGTATGCCTTGGAAGGTAGCTCTAATTTCATTACATATAAGGATCATATGGAGGTGGTGTTGCATGTCAACAGATTTCTATAATATATCAAGAGAGATGTTGCAAAACCAGTGGAATTTGATGCCCATAACCTAGCCCAATGGAAGAAAGATGTAGCCAAGGTGAGGAGAATAATCTTGGAGGGAGTGTGAGAACACATTTTCATAAATATTCATGTGAAATAAACTCCTTATGCAATGCATCAAGCACTTCTAAATCTATTACAGAATAGCAGTGACCATAGGAAACTGGCGCTCAAGCATAAACTTCAAAATGTCAAGACGTGGGAGAATTACACTATTGAGCAGTATGTAAGTAGGTTCACACAAGTTCGTGATGAGCTTCTAGAATTTGATGTTACTATTTCAAATGATCACTTGGTAAGCCTACCCCTTCTAGGCCTTCCAAAGAGCTAGCATAGTTACCAATTTTCACTGAACAGGATGGAGAAACTATTTAATTGAGAATGATTATGGTCTAATTTGGTACAGGAGGAAATAAGATGGAATACAATAGGTGGAACATCATTCAAGGGTGAGGATTAAGAGAATTTTTCATTTGTTGGAAAGGGAAAGAAGGGGAAAGGATAGAAATATCAAATTAAACCATAATCTAGCCATGGGGGAAGAAGAAATATATGTCCAAATTTAAATGCTTCAATTTTCATGAATTGGGGAATTATGCCACAAAGTGTCCACACAAAAAATCAAGCAAGAAAACATCAAGAGGAGAAGCAAGTGAAGCTTTGGCTTCACAATTCAAGCTTAACTCCACCCTTATCGCATGCATGTCCGACACAGTCATGGGGAGCATGGAATAATTGGACTCTCGTGTCTCATTCCAGATGACAAGTTGTAGAGACTTTTTCGGTCACCTAGAGGAGAAATATCTCTAGATTTAGTCGGTAACCTTTTAGAGGGAGTCTGGATACCCTCTCAAATTCAAGGATGTCATGTTTGTTGTAGGCCTAAAGAAGAATCTCATCTATGTTGTATTTTTGGAAGATCATGGTTATTTTAATATTTTTATTTTTTAATCCAAAAATGGTGAATCATCCCCTATGGTTGACATCATCATCTTGAATCCTATTGGTTCCTATAAATTTTACTTTGTTTGTACATTTTTCTTAGGAGGCCCATTTTAGACCTTAAAATTCCCCTAATTTTGGTTATGAGTGGTTTGATGGTACAACATGAAGCAAAGATATATGGCACTCAGCATTATAGAAGTAGAATATATACGTGCAAGTCAAGCAGCATGTGAGGCGATTTGGATGAGAAATATACTTGTAGGATTGTTTTGTTAGATGATGGATCCAACTATGATAATAATAGCTTCATTAAGCTCTCTAATAATTTCATGATCGATCCAAGCATATAGCTATCTAGTAGCACCATTTGCGAGATTGTGTGTAGAGGTAGGTAATGTTCCTACAATACATTCTGACAGAGGAACAATATGTTGCCATTTTGATAAAGGCCTTGTCAAGAGGGAAGTTAGAGTTCCATAGGTAAAATATAGGGTTCATTAACAACCCCTTTCTTGTTGAGAGGGAGTGTTGAAAAAAGCAACAATGAATTCTTAATTCGATGTTTCCTTGATTAAATTGAGAAAAATCGAATTTCCACACTAGCAGACAACTTGAATGTAGTTAACTTGTGTGACATGGATTGTGTCACCCCGTTTACTTAGTAAATTTGAGTTGGAGGAATTATTTTTTAGTTAAGCATGTGTGATTTCTATTTTGTAGAAATCAAGGTTAGTTATTCCAAGTTGTTTTTAGTTAAACTAGTTCCAAATTTTGGAAGAACAAGTGGATAGTCCTTTGTGTAGTAAGACTCTAGTATAACTCACTGATCATCCTGTTAGCTCATCAATCCACCCAAAATAGCTAGTGCATGCAAAGAAATCGAGTTCCCCAACTATGTTGGATATTCCAAGGTAATGTAACATCAGTTGTAAACTAGTCTTGAGGGTACAAGGGTTGTATGCAGTTAGATGATCAACCTTGGGAATTACAGAACCAATTTGAGGAATTTCGTAAATAATAGGGGCCTAATTTCTGAAGGAATTACACAAGGAAATAGGGGATCAAGCAGAGGAAGAGATTGACTAAATCTAGGTCAGATCTTCTTAGTGAATAAAGAGATAGGTTATTCACTTGCAGGTTGTGCTCAATTGAGAAAATCAATTGTAATACATATTTATTCATCATATTAATGCAAGTAGGAATTGGGGCTTTCATAAGATTTTTTTCCCCTAGAAAAATATTGTGCACATGTGTGTTATTTCTCATTGCATGTTTTGTATTGATGTTTTAACTTGTGAATTGAATTCCATGGAGCAGTGGAAAAGGTTTGTGTCTTGTGATTTTGATTAAAACTTCATGAGCAGTTACAAATATACACCATCATTTCTACACATATATAATCTTTTACTACTTATGTGTGCATATTGTATTCAGTTTGTCTTCAATATATAATAGTTTCTAAAGTTCTAAATCATAATTTAGCATAAGACCTATATGCTTTTATTATAATCACTAATTTTATTTTTTTGTAGCATTTTATTGTTAATTTTGGAATTACTATTCCATTGTTTTTGAACTTAATCGATTTATTTAAATCTTACAAAATGTAGTATAAAGAAATCGCTAGTTCTAAATGCATTTTTTATCTTATTCCTTGTTGTGTATAAAATATTTAATAGCAACACTAATTTAGGTTATTCTAATCATTCTACTAATGTACTAGTAATACTTAGCATCTATTGGGTTTCTCAATATTATACTAATTTTGTACAGGGCTAAATAATTAACATTATTTAAAGGCATAACATAAGTCTATAATTCCTTTCATAGCCATTTTATCTCCTCTTCTATACTCTCAACCAGAACGTGAAATTTATTAGTTCATGGAAAACTTTTATTCCATGTTTCCTAACTTCAAAGATAATAAACCTCTCCTTATACATATGCTCAGGAATATAATCCCACTAGTTAATGGAGTTTTTATTTCAATGATATAAGTACCAAGAATAGAATAGATTAGAAAGGAACAAAGTTTTCTGCTACATCAATATATAACTTCTTAGTTTCATTTCAATAATTCAATAATTCAATAATTCAACTATCCCCTATAAGCTCTATCATAATATTTTATTAATGTATTTCTATAAAATACTACTTCTAGTTATCATTTATTTCAATATTATATTAATTCACATAATCTAATAGGAGTGGATTTAAGTATACATGTATGATATCTTCTATTCTCCAATCAAGACTTTAATTCGACATATAATTGTATAGGTCTAATCAAAAGAAGCAACCTTAATCTATATCCATGCATGGACACTTTATTTCATATACATACAACTCTTCTTTTCATATTCATCTAATAAATTAAGTAATTAATTAACCATCATAGGAATTAGACTATAATAATCACCGTAGTCATATATCTTCATTAGATTGGCCACTTGAAAAGAATTCAGTATATGAAAGCAAAGCCAAAAATCTGTAGCTAATTCTAAAAGTTCCATTTTCAATCTTCATTCAAACTATAATACCATTAATCTATTTCAATATCAACATATAAAGAGGAACATAAATTACTCCTTACCATAGTTACTGCTTAGGGAATATTCAATAACATAGAACACTCCACCCAACCATGAACTATCTCCAACTGTTCCCCCCGAGGTAAGATCTTCTTCCATGCAAGAATCAACAATCAACAACCCCTTAGGTTCCTAAGTGGTTTCTCTTATAGATTATTTGCAACATATCTTTAGCAAAATCTTTCTTTAAGGTTTTCCAACCTTCTCCTAGCCCTCTTTGTTTTATTTTTCGAAAAATATTCTTTTTCTTTTTCTTTAAAGCATGCCTTTCTCTCCCATTGTGATTTATTTTTCTTGTTACCCCCACTTATCATTTCTATCCATCTAGGTGACAAAAATAATATTATGCTCCCATTATGTTAATATTTATAATAACTTACTCTAGTGCGCTTTCCTGAATATTTTCAAAAAATATTTTTTTATATTCAATAATATAAAGTATAATGACATCATCACATAGTTTCCATTCTAAATTCCATAGCCGCTAATTCCAAGAATAACTTCAAAGTCCTAAAATAACCACTGTTTAAGAAATAAAAACATAGGAGTGTTACATCATGTGTATTTTTCATTGTTTAAATTCTCTTTTTGAATGCATAAATCCCTTTAACCCATGTTTAGTTTCCTTGATGTAATTACTTCCTTATTAGAATATATGATTTTAAATTGATTGCAAAACTTTAAATCAAAGTAACAACTCTAGCATTATGTCTTAGTTGGATATTATGAATGAAATATGTAAGTGTTAATATATTGTTATGAATTAAATATTGTTTATTTCATTTATTTTCTATTTGAGAATATAAGAGGAGCCAACATGTGAGTACTTAGACTACACTATTGTTAGGAAATCAATTAAGAACCAGTTGAAGTCTGTAATGACCCTAGTGAAAATTCTATGTAATAAATGTTAAAAACAATAACCACAGATGACTAGGACACTTATTCCAAGTTGAATGTTGGGCAACACATCCTAGGGGGTGTTCATTTGATTGTTTATGGCTAAGGAAATTGGAAAATGCAATGGATAAGGCATTAAAATGCATTTTGGCACATTTATTTATTCAAATAATAGAAATTAGGAGAAAAAGGAGGTGAAGGGTCACAAGGTGCATGTCAGGAGGAAAATGAAGAAAATAATGGAAAATGAAGAAACTAGAGGCCACATTCATGAAAATGTTTCTAAGGATTAGTGGGTAACATTTTGTCAGTTCAGTGTTGGAGCTCTCCCTCATTATTCTCTCTCTCTCTCTCATACACTTGGATACTTGAATTTTTGGAGAAAGAAGGAAAACGAACAATAGGAAAGCACAAGAAGGCATTGAAATTACTAGTTACACCATATTTTCTTGCAGGTACTGAGTTGCATGTATGATTTCTTCACTATTTTTGGCATGCATGGAATATGCATGTGGTTTCTTCGTTGTGACCTATCATTGGCATGGAGGATTGCATGGATCAATAGTGGATTTCCTAGCCTTGCCATTTCTTGGATATCCATGGTGATTGTGGGTTTACTTTCATTGTTTATTTTTGGTTGGTTCACAAGTTTCCTTAGCATGGGTTGAGTTATTAGTCCTCGAAGCCCTTATTGAACAAATGCTCTAGATGCCCTACAAAAACTTGGGTTGAGTTACTAGTCCTGGAAGCCTTGGTTGGAAAAGCACTCTGGAAGCCCTTGGTGGGTTGAGTTCCTAGTCATGGAAGTCTTGGTTCGAAAAATGCTCTAGAAGCCCTATATAAGATGTGGGCTGAGTTACTAGTTCTGGAAGTCTTGGTTGGAAAAATGCTCTGGAAACCCTATATAAGTTGTGGGTTGAGTTAGTAGTTCTCAAAGCCTTGGTTGGAAAAATGCTTTGGAAGCCCTTGAAGGCTTGGATGGTGACCAATTTGATTAGGGTTTTGGTAATGGTTGAACATGAGGTGGAATCACTGGTTCATGGTTGAGGTGGATGGCCTGTGGAAGACCTCAATGGGTTTTGATTGATGTATTTTATGAGATCCCGCATTAATTCTTCAAATATGGCATGGGGGTGAATGCATAAAGAGATGTTAGACTCAACCATTCTATGGTTGGGTGGAATGTGGTAGTCCCATATCTAGTTGGTTCATTACATTCATTAATGAGAAATACATTCATTTGATTTTCATGTGTAAAGGTAATGATGTATTTATGGATTTGATGGCTGATATGTTTATTGTATTTATGTTCCTATTATGTTGGTTATATGCACATTTTATGAAGACAACTATGTATGGCTCTTAACATGTTTTTAATTGTATGTGAATGAATAATGTTCCTATGACCTAATAGATGATAATACAACAAATGGCATGAGGGAATAATGGTTCATAGTGATTCTCAAATAAGTATGAGATCCCTACACTTAATTCTGTTGTTTACACCTGTAGGTTACATGTCGATGATATGTTTGACGAAATAAATGTCATGGCTATTAGGGATCTATTAAAGGTATTGAACAAGTATTTTATTTAGTACTTTCTACTCCATGTTACTTTACTCATTTGAAGAGATGAATCAGTTCTAGGTAGTTTCCTGGGCTTTGAGCCTAAAATAGTGGCTTAAGTCTTGGGGTCACTACCACAACACTGATAATTTCAGTCCATGGCACTAGTAGGTAGGCCTGTGAGAGCAAATTTAAGTTGTTGACCACTCCCTTGCCCACAACATGATATAGACTATGGCCCAAGAGACCTAAAAAAGTAGTGGTACCCAAGCACAGGCTACCTGAGTGGCTGACTTGTCTTCTGAGGGTTCTCTTGATGATGTTGAATGTTTGTATGGCATGTTTTTGTCAATTCCAATTCCTTAATGTGACATGGGAGGTTGAATCATATCATAGTAGCCTCTCATCGTATTTTTATCTCAATGGGCAAGTTTCTTGGGTAGATGTGAGAGGAGGGAATTATAGAGTAGTACCATAGCATGGTTCACCCTTGAGACTGGATGGGCTATGTGTTGGTCATGTAGGCATGTCGCTTGCATGTGTGTCTCTTACACTTATATACTTATTGAAATTTCTTGATGTCGGATTAGGGTTGTAGTATGGTTATCATGGAGAATTTGTAATTGATTTCATGAAATGTATTTGAAATTAGTATGTGACTGACTGTGTATGGATTATATGTCGCTTACATGTTGATTTCATGGTACCTACTTACATCCTCGTATGTTAGGTTTCATTTTTTAATATTTTTATTACATGCATCAGTTTTGTAGGTTGATTACAAGAACTGATCTATTATGTTTGACTACATGCGATTAAGCATATTTGTAGTTGGTTTGGAATTTCTTATGCATATTGTTGGTTGCATGTGGCAATGTTTACAACGCAGTAATGGTTGTTTTCATGCACAAGGTCATAGCATGCATTATTGATATGGCCTTGCATTGATGATTGGATCTTAGTTAGAGTAATGTTTATGAGTTGGTACATTTACTCGCGTATGTCTATATGTTGTTATGATTATGTTATACTTGTATCACACTTATTTAGTTATATTGTAGACAAGTATCCTCCATGAGCTACACTAAGGTATGTTGGTTTATTGTTATTTGGTTTATCTGACATATTATGCCTTGCAGGAAGAAATAGAAATTGGCTAGCAAGATGGTTGACTATAGAGACACTCCCTATGAATCCGAAGAGTAGTATGGTGTTGGGAACCCATCTGACTTGTAAGTTACATTGAGAAGTTTAAAGGAGGAGATAACGAGTTGTAAGGTAGATAATGATAGAATCATAAAGTCACGGGAAAAGTTAGTAGAGGTGAATGTAATAATACTTCAGATCTTGTCATATTTGTAGCAAAAAGGAGCACTACGGATCAGTCATGACCATGAAGATAAAACTAATGGGGCATACAGTAGTAGATCTCATGGTGGTCATTGATCAAATGGAGATTATACAATTAGACATGGCATATTATAGGACACTGTGGAGAGGAGGAGGGATAGACATAGGTATGATTCTAGTTCTGATATAGATAAGCACTATGATCATCAGTGGTATCATCCTTATAGGAGGAATGATAGGGTATACTTGTTGGACGAATTTAAGAAGGAAACGCTACCTACTTTTTATGGAAAGATAAAGAGATCACAAGATGAAAAGGGTTGATTGCTTGGTACGAAGAAATTATTCACGTTGCACAACTACTTAGAGAACATGAAAGTTAGAGTGGTTACTTTCAATCTTAAATATAAAGAAAACATATGGTGGCAAGATGTGAAGAATATCAGAGATATAAATGAGGAAGATATAACTTGGACTGAATATGAGAATCTATTCAAGAATAATTATTTTTCAAAGAGATACTTCCATGACAGAGAAAAATAATTCTGTGAACTAAAAATGAGATCCATGATAGATGATGAGTACACTAGTAAGTTCTTGGAACTGTTGAGGTATGTGCCTTACCTCAAGGAGGAGAAGGGGTAAAATTGAGAGATTCATTTGTGGATTACTGGTTTCATTCAAATACAGGATTGAATTTGATGATCCTAGTGTTAGAGCCTAGATTTACCTCAGGCTAAAAAGGTAAGCTTCTAGGTCCACATCAAACCACGCTCATCCTCGTAGCTAGCCCTACGAGGACAGGAGAGGGCTCTCTCTGGGTCAATCTCGGCAAAGGGTAATAGATGGGGCTTGAAATGACTTAAATAACAAATTATTTTAGGCTAGGTATGAATTACAAGGATTTTATTTGAGTTTTTGGTGGTTTTGAGTTGGAAAATGGGAGAGGCAAATTTGGGTCCGGGGATGAGGCACAGTTTTTTTGCAGAGTTCTGATTGGGGCAAGGAAGGTAATTTTTTTGATGCTTTTGAATGAATAAATGGATGGATCAGACCGGTGATGAGCCAAGGAGGGCAAGAGGGTCCAAGAATCCTCCTCAAATAGATGAAAACATTGAAAATTAAACAAACTTCAAAGCAAAGCACATCAGTCTAGTGAATTCTACCTTAATCACTCATTTGTCTAATTTCAGAAGTAAAGAGAAGGTAAAATGATACACATAAACATCAATGAACTTACAAGTACATAGAGAAACACACCATCAAAACATAGATCCACATGGATCCCAACAAGTGTTGCAAAACCCTGGTCTTTCCTTTGCCAAAAATGCAGAGATAGAATGTATAATGAAGTGCCAAGCAATCCTAAGTGTCCAACCATGAAAATTACTCAGAAGATACATGATATAGACCATCCTAACCCACTCCCATGCCTATAAGGGTCGAGCTCATCATTCTAGGGGCTGTTTCAACCAATTCTAAACAAAGCACTAAAATCTAGGCAATCAAACAACTTGCCTCTATAAGATAGGAAACTGATTCATTCATAAAATTTTCACCTTTTAATGAATGAATCCTATAGAAAAAGTAAAAATATGCCAATATTACATCATGATCCTTCAATTACATCAAGATAGGTCAATAATTACATCACAAAGCAAAACTAGTCAAATTGGCCAAATCTTTGAGCTAGAAGGTGAAAAATTGGGCAAAAATCCTTTATGCGCCGCGCCAAATCCTCTATGCATCATGCCACTTTGAGGATGATTTTGGGGCATTTAATGAAGTCCAAATTGAGCCCAAGATAGCTTGTTGTAAATCCCTACCTGTATACTTTCCAACCCAAGTGGAACTTTTGAATTTGGTGTCCATTTGCCCCTCCAAATATCAAATCTTCCAGGACTGCTTTATGTGTGTCAAAATAAGGGCAGTGAGGTCATGTTTTGAGTGTTTTTGACCTCTTGAAGACTCAAAACTTGCCCAAACTTCTTGGCCATACACCAGCAGTCATGATTTTGCATGCCAAACCCAAACATATAATGTTTTTTCCATTTGGATCCCTCTAGCAAAAGCAAGCACCACGTGGCGCGACGCATAGGGAAGCAAAACCTGTTTTTCAGTGCAAAAATACAAAAATTGCTCCGAATTTCTTGAAATTTGGGCTGTACCTTCTCTGTCAAGTGTCATGCTAGGCTAAAGAGGCTTCGGCCAATATCCAAAGGTGATCATGCTCCTTTTTCCTCTTTTACTTCTTTATTTCCTTCTTCAGTTTTGCCTTCAGATTTCTTGTTCGTGCCTTGGAACTCATATTGCGTGCCCTGTAATGAAAAACCATGTGCCTGAACAATGCTTTGTCCCTATTAGCCTTTTCGAGCAGTCCCTCTAGGTGAATGTTTATTATCTCGAGCCAAGACTCTCGATCATCATTAATCACTTGCTCCAATGTAGTGAATTCAATCCTCCTCCTTTGGGCAACTTGGCGATTCTCGTAGATGTTTCGTAACTCCATGATTTCTTGTTGATCTTCAAGCTGTTTGTTCCTCTGCTCCAAGTATTTGATGATCCACTTAGCCCTCTCCAAGTTGAGGGATAAGGTGTTGATCTCTATCTGCTGCTCCTAGATGATATCTCTAAGATGTGCATTTTGCGAGCCCATGTATGTAACATCATCCTGAATGAGAATGAAATCAGTCTCTCGCTCACCTGAAGGCCCCTCGTCCTACATTGGCCTCTTGGCTTTGTCCTGTACCTGTGATGCTGATGTCAGAAGCGAGGCCCCTTCAACCCCAGGTGGAGATAACACTCGCTTGGTTGCTGCAAATAACTGCCTCGTTCCCTTCTAATATGTAATGAAGACCGATATAGTAGCAGTGTGTGGATGATGACCTTCTCGCTGATGAGAAGGTCCACCAGTCTCATGCCCAACCTCTGAAGATCCCTGTGAAGCTCTGAAAAGGTCACCAGAGATGAAATCATCCCACGTGATACCCTGTAATCCAAGCTGATGAACCACCAAAATCTTGATGAGAGCAAAATGGCAAATACTATTGAACTGCTGCTCAAGGGTCTTGTGCTGCACAAGGGTGGTCATCCTCTCTATGTTTCGGCATATAAAATATGGGATGTTCACCATCCATACCTGGGTGAAATGCATGAGCAACCTGATGTGATAAGCATATAATTGGGAGAAGCAACCTTCACAACTGAAATACTTCATGATTAATTTCATTAATGGAGCATATTCATCTTTGATATATCAGAAAGGGAACACTCTCTTTAGCTACCTCAAGAAACTAGGTCTAATATATGGCTCATAGTGTTGCCGGTCAATCTTTTGCCTCTTGTTCCATGGTTCTCCGATGTTAAGTATGCCAATGAGATAGAATCTGGTGTAAGTGTGAAAGTGACACCAGCCAAAGTCACTCGATCACCATGTAAATGTAATACAAATAAGCAAGCCAACTCCTGATGGACTTGAACAGTAGCAACCTTCTCGCAAAATTCATATCATGACTAAAACTGAAAACAAGAGATGGCAATAGGACAGGCCTGCAATTATGTAAGTGTGGTCGGTTCTTCTCTAACATGTCTGCCACCTTTATGATGCCTATGGGGTGCATGTCCTTCCAAGGGTGAGTCACTTTGGGTTTCCACTTCATAATCAGATGAATGATTGGATGACATAACTGTTGTTGTACAACTTCCTTGGAGAAATAGATGCTGGTGAAAAAACTATGTTGGACTGCTCTTTTATGATATGTTTGAACTCTGCCATGAAGGGGAAAAAATGCAACAAGGGATTGTTAGGAAGGGGGGGAAATAGTAAGGGATTAGGTACTATTGGGACTATAGGGATTAGGGAAATGTAGGAGAGTTTTGAGGGATTTGATGTATAGGGTAGGGTTTGGAGTTTTTACATTTGGCAATATGTGGAAGGTAATTGGGGATAGGGGTTTAGTAGTTTTTTGGGGATAGGGAAGAATAAAATTAGGGAGAATATGGAATAAGGAAGAAGAGAATGAGGGAAATAAGGGAGAAATGGAATGGAGGAGTGAGTTTGGAAGCAAAGTAATGATCTTGAAAACCCTAACAGCAAGTCTTCTTGAGGTATTGTAGAGGGAGGGTTTGATGCTTTGTTTCAACCATTACCGTCCATAAACCACATCCCAAAATTGGAGGAAACACTAAAAAGAAGACTATACCTGGCAAATCAGTGTAAGTTCTTGGCAGTTTCAGGCTTTGGACTGTATGCACCACGCTGCATACCCAATGCGTCATGTTGTCCCAGTGCGTCGCGCCTGTGTAAATCTACACTGTGCGCTCGCTCCCAGTGCGTCTCGCCTCTCCACTGCACTACGCCACCTGCTCTATGTGCCGCGCCGACCAAGTTGCCTCCAATTTCACTCAATTTCATAAAACTTTCTTTGAATTGCTTCCACTTGGTTGTTGGCACACAAATGACATTGATTCTCACGGAAATGTCTTTATAAAGACATGGATTTGATTTTTGTTTCTTCAAAACCCATTTTTGTAATGTTTGGCATTGAGACTTTTTCACACTTTATTTAAAGCTCTGTTTTTGGTTGATTCATTTGATTTTTTGACTAGAATGATGAGACTCTTTGAAATTTTTTGCAGGGATAGCTAACATGGAATTTTCCATAGGAGACTAGGGCTGTGCCTGAAGAATTCAACAGCTGATTTTTTTTTGAAAATTATGGCAATTTATTACACAACGGAATGACAAATTTTCTTCAAAAAAAAGTTTTGAAGAAAAGTCATAGTCCAGCGATATGATGATCAAAATATTTAAAATAAAAACTCATTAAAAACCTCCCTCTGGCCTGCTAGCTTTATTGGACAACTTGAAGACACAACTTGTGAAACCCTAGACCTAGTGACTGAAATGACTCTTGCTGATCAAAAGACTAAAACATGACTGTAAGTGACTCAGAAACTTGATTTCGATGAACAGACCTGAGCCAGCAGTGCAAGGCATGAGGGGTAATGAATGACCAGACCCTTCTGTTAGATTATGGCATGCCCCTAACAGAATGCAACTCAGTGAAGTGAGTGAGACACCTAAAAATGAAATGCAATAGAGAGAAATGATCTCTAACGGAGGGATGTAAAGACTGACTCTAACACCTAGATCATTGGAGGACGCAATTTGAAATATAAGCATTGTTATAAAAAATCAAAGCACAGAATTGAGACTAAGCTAGAATGGAGAGGTAATGTAAAGAGGAAAGGAAAATGGGATAAAAGTGAGAAATACCACAGGGTATAGATAACAAAGAGAATGTTGCACCACCTAAGAGTTGCAATGCATTAGATAGAGGAGAGGCACATCGAGCTCAAGAGAAGAACAAGGATGGAGGGTAGAATCCCATAGAGTGTTGGAATTGTGGAAAAGATCATCACAGGAGAGATTGTCTACAAAATTATGGTGGTGGACACTAGATATACAATGCATAGGAGGTGGAGACTGTTGGAGATGTTGGCCAAATTATTCCTCATATCTATGCAGTCATGGACAACAACCATGCAAAACAAAATGCATTTTTCATTGAGATGGATGATAAGCTTTGTGACAAGTTATTTCTATTTTGATTGAACCTAGGTCTAACTATAAGTATGTTAGTCCTGGCTTGATGGATAAATGTGGTTTGAATAAGGAGTTGCATGCAGAGTCTTGGTTAGTGCAGTTGGCTACAGGTACAAAGAAGTTAGTGCATCATTGGGTAAGAGCTTGGAAATTTGACTTAAATGGTATGCCTACTATTGTAGCTTATATTGTGTTTAAGCTTATTTATTACTTTTATCACAATGTCTGGTCTAAAATCATTGTAGGGGTTCAACCTTAATGAAGCTCTCTTATTTTCTTTACATCCCCAGAGTTTAAGGGAAATGAAGTATTTTGTTTATTATACATTGAAATCGCAAAAGAAAAAAGTATAAAAGAATAGATTCCTGTATACCCATGAGATAAAGTTAAATCATATTATAAATGGTTATATGGAGCCATAACCAAAATATATATGTATATGTGTTAAACAATGTGATCAAATTTCAATCACAAACTGCAGTGGCAGCTATATGAAATCATCCCTGGCCAGACCCGAAAGGTATATACATCATGGTTTAAAGTCCTGATGGGTCAGCTGCACTGTCGAGCTATGGACGTTGGGTTCCACCGATTGCGACTTGCGATGGTGGACCCAATATATATATATATATTCGGTTGTAAAGTCCTGGTGGGTCTGTTATATCGAAAAGCTCTTCATATACATTATAGGTACGCATTTTTATATGTATTTCTATTATAAAGGATTATAATAGAAATAAGCATTGAATAGGTTGGACCCAAAACATATATATATTATGTTCTATAAGCCTCGATGGGTCTGCAATCATTGCATAACACTTTACATATATGTATATGGTATACCGATTGCAATTTCGATGGCCGAACCCGAAAAGCTATATATTTCATTTTGTAATTCCGGTAGGTCCATGAGGGATACAAAGAGTGGGTTTAAAATTACAATTGGGATTTTGGGTGGAGTAAAAATGGTAAGTGGTTTTTAGTGGAGCTCAGCTGATTTCACTTATCGTTCGACACATAGTAGTTTGGTGGAGAGAGAAAACTGCTCATTTCGGGTGAGTATTCTTCGTGCTTATGTCTCACCCAAAATCGCTGTAGACTGTCGGATCAAGCAGATATTGATCGACACTTTTAAAGCATCAGGCAAATTTGTTGCCTAGAGAACTATGCAGAGGCTTTGAAAAGTGCGGAAAAGGTACGTTATGCATGCCTTATGGGTATTTTCATTGAAGATTGTTGATAATGAATTTAGCATGGATATAAGGTTTTATATGTAATGTTCGTGGTATATCCAATGTTAAAGAGTGGTTTAATTATATATCCGGACTATATTTGGATTAATATAAGGTTATTAAAGATTTAAAAGGGTGATTAAGTCTTGATGAGTGAATGTGAGTAAGGGTTAGTCTATGTTGGGTTTAATAAATCATTTCACATAAGGATTTATGGAAGGGGCCTTAACCATTATGGATTAAAGGTTTGACTTGGAAGATCATTGAATATGGATAAACATCTACATACTGTGGGTAAATTAGGGGTAACCCTGCATTATTTTGATGGGAGGTCAACAGAGCGTGGAACGGGTAGATTTGACATATTTTTAAAGCAAGATTAACTCTTTTTGAGTTCCGTGTTAATCAAAGGTTCACGCTAATTTCATTGTGTAAAGAGGGAAATCAGGGTTAGAGCTGAATATGAAGAGGAAGGCGATTAGGTATGTTTTCTTTGTATTTCGACCAATCAAAACACCCGATACATATGTAAGCCTAGTATTACACAAGCTAAACACATTTCATTACGGCTAAAATGAATTAAACATCATTAGGAAATTTACAAAGGAACTCAGCAGTGGATTAAAAGAGCAAACCAGTAGTTACTGTCCTCTTCTGAATTCAGTTATGTTCTTGTTATTTCATGTTCATTAAGGTGTCTTTTACCTTGTATAAAATTCTATAATAGTTTTTACTTCATATAGTTAGAGAAGTAGTTAAATAATTTGAGTAGTTTCATAAATGAACAACTATTCCACAATGTATAAAAAGATGAAAATTTACAAAGAAAGGGTTCGAATATTGGAGAACCCAGAGACTAGGCCACTATATTCCTGATATAATTGTTGATTAAGGAAAGAATTACTAGTTTCGATGAATTTTTGGGCATAATTTTGTAACCCTCTCTGTTATGTGTCATCTTGTGTTTTCTTCTTTCAGGTATAGTAATGAAGTTGTAGGTCTTTATTTGATTATGTAGATAAAGTTAAAATTCCTTAAAAGAGTGCTCCTATACTTGAAGTTTTCACCTCCCTTTCTAAGTTATAGATAATAATTTTTGTGAAGGACCAACATATTATCTTCAACTTCTTCAATAATCACATATAGTAGTTTCTGTGTTAAGCAACATATTGTCTATGATTCAGTTCTCATTTTCATAATTCTTCTAAGCTACAGATAGTAGTTTTTGTGAAAGGCCAACATATTACTCTAACTTCCCCTTTAAACTTTCTTCATTCATCATTTGCATCTAGCAACAAATGGAATTCTGAGATGTTCTGACCATGTGCTTCATTTCAGAACACAACAAACAATAAAGTGAAAAATAAGTGACAACAAACAATAATCATTAATGTCTTAAGCACAATTAATCCACAGCGAGGAAATTGGTTTCTTAAGGAACAACATTAATTGGCATCGTTGCTAGAGAGAGAAGACAAGAACACTTTTCTCTGGGTTTTCAATATTTTCCTCTAGTTGTTCAGTGAGGAGGAAATATTTGGCTATTTTGAATCAAAGCAATAACTCTGGCTTCAAGAAGACCCCATACAAGATCATACACTTCACAAAAAAAGTTTCAAGCTCTTTCAAATCCTGAAAGGCTAGTTTCTAAGAGGGTTGGAAGGTCTAATATTCCAATTACACCAATTCCTATATTATTTGCATCAGGCAACAATTCATGTCAACATTCTTCTGATAAAGAGTCATCTTTTTCATCATCTTCATTTCAGGAACCTAACTATCAAGAACAATATTCAGAATCTATTACTTTTCATTTATCTGCTATAATCATTCAACCTCAACGAATAGCTATATTACCACCTCTAAACATTCCATCTACCTCTCAATCAGGTTCCACATCTATTGGTAATCAAAGTTCAATAAACATGGCATTACCTTCATTCTTGATGAATAGGTATGCACCTCTTCAATTGCCACAACCGTTAAATCAAATGCCACAGGATTACCTCAAAACTTTTCCTTGTTTTATAGGGGAAGATGAACAAACTGCAAAGAATCATGTGTCAGTATTTTGCAATTTTACATAAATCAAAGATGTTGAACATGTAGATGTTTCTCTAAGACTTTTTGTTCATTCCTTGGATGGAGAAGCAAGAAAATGGTTTAAAGGACTTCCCAATAATACTATTCCTTCTTGGGAAGAGATTGAATGTTTGTTTATTCAGAGACGGGGAGAAAAAAAATACCATGGGTATTCATTAATAGAGTTTAATGCCATAGAGAAAAATTTTGATGAAACCGTGGTTGAATTTGTCAAAAGATTTAACAAATTGTATTATAGTCTCCCAGTGGAGATTAAGCCTCCTCCTGCTAGTGCAAAAATAACTTTTGCAGGAGCTTTTGAATCAAAATTTGGATTCACATTAAGGGAGAGAAGAGCTCCAACCCTTGATTAGATCCAAACAGATGCATTAGAGATAGAATCAAATCTGATGGTTGCAAGAAAAGCACCAGAATCATAGCCTATCCAAGATAAGGGAAAGGCAAAGATGGAATCCTTTCAAATTCAAGCATTGGAGGATTGTGTGATGTAATTAAAATTTTGTCAGTTAAGGTAAATAAATTAGAGTTATAAAATAAGAATTTTCAGAAGCAAACACAGTATAATAAGAACTTTAATACCCAATACAGAAGACAACCTTTGCAAATATTGCAAAGGGAAATAAAAGATCAAGATCAAATTCAAGCACCATTATATATAGAAGCAGAACCTATTGAAAAGGAAGAGCATCCTAAAGATCAAATTTTTACTTTATATGCAGTGGATGAAGATGAACTTGGTATCAAAGAAGAAGAGTATGAGTATGATGAAACATATTCCATTCATGATGAAAATAAAACTGATAAATATTGGAAGCAATGTTGTGATTTTATGCAGACCGAACTACATAATAAATATGACTTGAGATCGAGGAAGAGATCAAGAAATCAAGAAAATGAAAGTGAGCAGCAAGTTTCAACTTCCTCACCAAAGGCAACTCCACAAGAATATTAGTCTGCAAAACAAGTGAATAAAGGAAAGTAGCAACAGAATGAAGATGGAAAGACACAGATACTTCAAGGTGAGTCTTCTCAAGATCAAACTGGGAGAATTCCTTTGGAGAGACTTGCTTCAATTCCTTAAGTAATCCCATTCCTAAAAAAAGGTGAGGAGGAGAATGAAATGACTGCTGGACAGGGTCACTTGTTTAGTCTTACTAAGGAGTTGGAAAAGGTAAGAATTCAGGTTCCTCTTACAAAATTGACAAAAATACCTATTTATCAAAAGGAGATTGCTAAGTTTGTTAGTTTGAAAGAAAATGAGATTATAGATGGCACTGTAAATTTGCAGGAAGACAAACTAGTAGTGCTTTTTGGTCCACATGTAGAGGAAGTAGACCCTTCAATACCTCCTTTTTATATTTCCTTATTGTTCCATGACTTCCTCTTACATAATTGTATGTTTTATTCGGGAGCTTCACATAACCTTATGCATTTATCAGTAATGAAGCAACTAGATCTACAAGTTACCAAACCCTATAGGGACTTGTATTCTTTTGATTCAAACAAAGTCAAGCATATGGAAGTTATTAAGGATCTGGCTGTGTCACTAGCCCAAATTCCAGCTAGAAGCTTGGTCATGGATGTAGTAGTAGCAGATATCCTTGCTAGATTTGGAATGCTTCTATCTAGGTCCTCGGGGGCTAAATTGGGTGTTGTTTTGAAATTGGATTTTACATATGCTGTTATACCATTTTTTGGTGGGGAAGAGATGAGATTGTATAGAGAAACTATATTTGTAAAAACGATTACAATAAATGGAGCAAGTAATTCACTTGTATATAGCGAGGAGAAGGATGAATTTACATGTTTCACATTGTATGATAATGCAGAGCTCACTGAAGATAATCAGAAGCAACTTGCTTCAGCCAATTACAGAGCTACAAACTGAAGGAGTGTCAAAATGCTTCTTTGATGGAGCTTATTCCAAGGAAGGAACAAGTGTTGGTTTTCTTCTAATTGCTCCTGGAGGTAATATGTTCCCTTTTTCTTTCAAATTAGAGTTCGAGGCAACAAATAATGTGGCAGAATATGAGTCCTTGATTATTGCTCTACAAACAACTAAACATATGGGAGTTAAGTCAATTTCCGCTTTTGGAGATTTAGAGCTGATCATCAAGCAAATAAAAAATCATTTCCAAACAAAGAACCCTAGGCTTAGGGTATATAGAAATGAGGTATGGTATCTGATTGAGAACTTTTCTGAAGCTTTTAACATTCAAATTATTCCAAGAAATGAGAATAGATTAGCAGATTCATTGGTTGTGGCTGCTAGTACTTTAAGGTCTCCTATTAATCCAAGACTGAGATATGAGGTAGGAATGAGAAACAGACCCTATGTTCTTGATAATTTTAGAATTGGCAAGCTTTTGAAGATGATCAACATATTAAAGAATTTTTTACTCTACCTGACGAGTTTCGAGGCATAAAAATTGATCAAGATAAGGAGGAAACAATAGAAGTTGCAGAAATCAGTGGTTCAAAAGATTTAATAACTAAAACAAATATTTTTCAATTGAAGGATAATATTTTTCCAAAGGGACTTGTTCCTCTTGAAAGGATTTTTAACCCCAATGTTGTGGCTATTGACGTAGGGAAGGTTTCACAGGATGAACACATTCAAGATCACAACATTGGAACTGAGGAGAAACTCAGAATGAATTTTTTTCAAGATTCACTAGCGGAATGGTTCTAGATTAAACACTCAAAAGCTAACTTGGTACCATTGGAAGATTGATTTCACCTAGTGGAGATCAATCATGTACATAAATAAGCTCAGATGTTGAGCATTTAGTTTTTAGTTGTAGTTCTTTAGTTTAACTTTAGAAGGATAAATAAGGGTGACTTTCCCAGTTAGAAACTGGTTTACAGAGGTGTCATACTTCAATATTGACAGGTTTCTGTTGTCAAATATCAGGGTTTTCATAGTTTTGGAATCCATGCCCAACTAAGGATACTAATCTACAATTCTCAATATTTTGCTATCAAGGTATAAGCATCCTATCACTACAAAGATCAACATGGGTTAACTGTACAAAATTTTCACACAGCTAAGTTTGGTGAAGCAATATATGACTCCATGCCCAATTGATAAGGCACTAATTTGTGGTTCTTAGTGCTTCTGTGGCAAAAGCACTCTCCCAAGTCAGAGCCAGATGTTGTTGCTTATACTGTGTTTAAGCTTATTTATTACTTTTATCACAATGTGTGGTCTAAAGTCATTGCAAGGGTTCAACCTTAATGAAGCTCTCTTATTTTCTTTACATCCACAAAGTCTAAGGGAAATGAAGTATTTTTTTTATTATACATTGAAATTGAAAAAAAAAAGAAGAATAAAAGGATCAGCCGTTGTATACCCATGCAATTAAGTTAAATCATATTATAAATGGTTATATGGAGCCATTACCAAAATATATATGTATATGTGTTAAACAATGTGATCAAATCACAATTGCAAAACACAGTGGCAGTTATATGGAACCACCCCTGGTCATTCCCGAAAGGTATATACATCATGGTTTAAAGACCCATTGGGTCAGCCGCACCACCGAGCTATGGACGTTGAGTTCCACCAATTGTGACTTTGAGTTCCACCAATATATATATATATATTTGTAAAGTCCTAGTGGGTCTGCTATATCGAAAAGCACTTCATATACATTATGGTTACACATTTGTATATGTATTTCTATTATAAAGGATTATAATAGAAATAACCACTGAAAAGGTTGGACCCAAAGTGTATATATATTATGTTTTATAAGCCCTGGCGGGTCCGCGATCATTGATAACACTTTATATATATGTATATGGTATGCCGATTGCGATTGCAATGGTCAGACCTAAAAAAATATAGATTTAATTTTGTAATTCTGGCGGGTCCGCGAGGCTTATGAAGGGTGGATTTAAAATTACAAGTGGGATTTCGGGTGGAGTAAAAATGGTAAGTGGTTTTTAGTGGAGCTCACCTGGTTCCACTTATCGTTCGACACAGAGTAGCTAGGTGGAGAGAGAAAACTGGACATTTCGGGTGGGTATTCTTCGTGCTTATGTCTCACCTAAAATTGTTGTAGACCATTAGATCATGTGGATCTTGATCAATGGTTGTAAAGCATAGGGAAAGTATATTGCCTAGAGAACTGTGCAGAGGCTTTGAAAAGTGCGAAAAGGGTATGTTATGCATGCTTTATGGGTTTTTTCATTGAAGATGGTTTATAATGAATTTAGCACAGATATACGGTTTTATAGGTAAAGTTCGTGGTATAACCAATCTTTTAGAATGGTTTACTTATATATGCAGGCTATATTTGGATTAATAAAAGGTTATTGAAGCTTTAGAAGGGTGATTAAGTCCCGATGAATGAATGTGACTAAGGAATAGTCTGTGTTGGGTTTAATAAATAATTTCACATAAGGATTTATAAAAGAGTCCTTAACCATTATGGATTAAAGGTTTGACTCGAAAGATCATTGAATATGCATAAAAATATGCATACTATGGGTAAAGTAGGGGTAACCCTGTATTAATTTGATGGGAGGTCAAAGGTGAGCTGAATGGGAAGATTTGACATATTTTTAAAGCAAAATTAACTCTTTTTGAGTTCTGTATTAATCAAAGGTTCATGTTAATTTTGCTATGAAGGAAATTAGGGTTAGAGCTGAATCTAAAGAGGAAGCTGATTAGTTATGTTTCCTATGTATTTCAGCTAATCAAAATGCCCGAAAGATATGTAAGCCCAGTATTGCACAAGCTAAAGACATTTCATTACGGCTAAAATGAATTAAAAATAATTAGGGCATTTACAAAGGAAATCGGCAGTGGATTAACAGAGAAAGCTAGCAGTTATCATCCTCTTATGAATTCAGTTATGTTCCCATTATTTCATGTTCTTTGAGGTGTCTTTTACCCTCTGTAAAATTCTATAATAGTTTTTAATTCATATAGTTAGAGAAGCAGTTAAATAATTTGGGAAGTTTCAAAAATCAACAATTGTTCCACGATGTATAAAAAGAAGAAAATTTACAAGGGGTTCGAATTTTGGAGAACCCAGAGACTAGGTCACTGTATTCTTGATATAATTGTTGATTAATGAAAGAATCAGAAGTTTCCATGAACTTTTGGGTATAATTTTATAACCCTCTCTGTTACGTGTCCTCTTATGTTTTCTTCTTTCAAGTATAGTAATGAAGCTGCAAGTCTTTATTTGCTTATGTAGATAAAGTTAAAATTCCTTAAAAGAGTGCTCCTATACTTGAAGTTTTCACCTTCCTTCCTAAGTTATAGATAATAGTTTCTGTGAAAGACCATCATATTATCTTTAACTTCTCCAAGAGCTACAGATAGTAGTTTCTGTGTTAATCAGAATATTTTTTATGATTCAATTCTCATATTAATAATTCTTCTAAGTTACAGATAGTAATTTATGTGAAAGACTAGCATATTATATCTAACTTCCCCTTTAAACTTTCTTCATCCATCATTTATATCTAGCAACAAATGGCATTCGTAGATGTTCTGGTCATACATGTATTGAGGGTTAAAAACCAAGTTTTCCAAGTCCTTCATTTGGGAACACAACAAACAATAAAGTGACAAATAAGTGACACCAAACAATAGTCATTAATGTCTTAAGCACAATTTCTCCACAGCTAGGAAATTGGTTTCTTAAGGAACAACACCTACAATAGCAAATTTAAATGTATTACTGTTGGGTTCATACAATATGTTATTGGACATGGATTGGTTGTATCTACATAGAACCAAGGTTGACTACTATGACAAAGCTATTGAGTGTGTTGATGACAATGGAGAACCAATAGTCTTGCAAGGGAAGAAGAAAGCAACATCAGTTAGGTTGGTGACAACTATGCAAGAAAAGCGTAGCCATAGGAAAGGGTGCAAGATATTTGTAGTGCATATTTCTATTGATAAGAATAAGGAGATTAAGGATGCAGATGTGTTGAATAGGTACCCATTGTTGCAGTAGTTTAGGGATGTATTTCCCGAGGATATTACAAAGTTTCCACCTCACACGAAGATATAATTTTTGATTGAGTTAGTTTGAGGGGAAGTTCAAACATAAAAATCACCTTACAAGATAAGCACATCTGAGTTGGTTAAGTGGAAACTGTAGCTGAAGGAAATGTTGCACAAGGGCTACATTAGGCCAATTGTATTACCTTGGGGTGCATCGATATTTTTTGTGAGGAACAAATATGGTATCCTCAGATTATGCATTGATTACATGCAGTTGAACACGTGACTATCAAGATCATGTATCTTTTGTCGAGGACTGATGACTTGTTCGATTAGTTGAAGGGAGAGATAGTTTTCTCAAATATTTACTTGAGATCGAGATGCCATTAGGTACGCATCAAGGAGGAGGACATTTACAAGAATGCATTGAGGACTAGGTATGGGCATTATGAGCATTTTGTGGTTCCATTTGGCTTAACTAATGCTCCATCTACATTCATGCGTTTGATGAATAGTGTGTTGTGTCCATATTTACATAAGTTCATTATTTTATTCATTAATGATACACTGGTATGTTCTAAAAATGTGGAAGAGCATGTTAAGCAATTAACAGTGGTGTTGAGAGAGAATCAGTTGTATGGGAAGCTTAGCAAATGTTGTTTCTTTTAGATTGAGGTGCACTATTTGAGACATGTTTTCTCCAAGCAAGGCATTGCAATAGATCAAGAGAAGATAAGGGTCGTCGTGGAGTGGGTAGTTCCTAAGAGTGTGGACAATGTGAGAGCTTTTATTGGTTTAGCCAAATATTACAAGAGGTTCATTAAGAACTTCTCACATATTTATTATCCCATTACATCCTTACAGAGGAAAGGTAAGAAGTTTGAATGGACTAAGGAGTGTGAGGTTAACTTTGAAGAGCTTAAGGAGTTGTTGATGCATGCACCAGTACTACCGATTACAGATCCAGATAAGGAATGTGTGGTATGCACAGATGTTTTCAAGAGAGGTCTTGGTGGAGTCCTTATGCAGCACAAACATGTGGTATGCTGTGAGTCTTGAAAAATAAACAATTATGAGTAGAACTATCGCATGCATGATCTCAAGTTAGCAGTGATTATACATGCACTAAAGATGTGGAGGCATTATCTTCTTCACAGGTAGTTTGTGCTTATGAGTGATCAGATTGGGTCGAGGTATTTGTTTGACTGACCGAATCTAAATGTGAGGTAGGCTAGATGGCTGGCCATGATCAACGAGATTGATTCCGAGATAAGGTACATCAAAGGCAAGGAGAATAGGGTGGCAGATTCTCTCAACATATGGGTACATGTACATCACTTGGTATTTAGGAGCTCCTATGGGTTGGACTTGCAGGATATGATATTGCAGGAAGGACAACGGGATGTCAGGTATATGGAGATTGTGCACAAGTTGCAGCAAGGTGATAGTACAGGTATAGGTATAGGTCATGGTATAGGTAAAGGTACATGTGTAGGTACATGTACATATATTGGTATAGGTATAGGTCATGGTATAGGTAAAGGTACATGTGTAGGTACATGTACATATATTGGTATAGGTATAGGTCAAAGTACAAGTATAAGCATAGGTACAAGTATGGGTGTAGGTGTAGGTGCACGGGCATGAACTACTGTTTTATAGTAGAGGCATTGGCCATGTTCTAAGATAGGATATATGTACCAGATAGTAGCGAGATAAAAAAGGTGATCTTAGGGGAGTTTCATGGAAAACCTTATTCGGGTCACCTAGGCTATCAGAAGACACTCAAAGTTGTGAATAGATATTCTATTGGCTGAATATGAAGAGGGATGCAACAAAGTTTGTCGCAAGATGTCTTGACTATCGGCGAGTGAAATTAGAGTTCAAACACCCAGGTAGACTGTTATAACTGACTGCTATTCTTGAGTAGAAATGGAAGGTCATTTCCATGGACTTCATCATACGTTTGCGAAAGAGAGTCAAGCAACACGATTCTATCATGGTCATTGTGGACAAGTTGACGAAGGTTGCACATTTTATTCCAATGAAGTCTACATAATCAACTAGTGATGTGGTAGAAATATTCATCTGAGACATGGTCACACTACATGGTGTCCCAAAGAGGATTGTGTCAGACAGGGATGCAAATTTCGCTTCCAATTTTTGGGAGTTATTTGCTGGTTTATGCAATGAGTTGGCCTTCAACATATCTTATCACCTAGACCCAGATGGACAGACGAAGAGGGTCAACATGATATTAGAGAACATGTTGAGAATGTATGTGATGCATCAACAATGCAAATGGGAAGAGTACCTCCCTTTGGTTGAGTTTTCATACAACAACGATTATCAGGAGTCATTGAGGATGAGTCGTTTTGAGGGATCATATGGGAGGAGTTGTAACACTCCCATTAGCTGGAGTGATCTAATTAGTAAACTATTGATTGGACCAGATATGTTGGCAGACATGGAACAAGAGATGTAGGTGATCAAGAAGAATCTCAAGGTAGCACAATATAGGAAGAACAAGTATGGAGACATGAACATGTTGTTCAAAGAGTTCCAAGTTGGGGAATGGGTTTATTTTCACATCAAACTAAGGAAGAGCTCATTGCGGATTGGATCATGTCTCAATATGGCACCACGATTTTATGGACCCTATAGTATCAATGAGTGGATTGAGCCAGTAAGGTATCAATTTTCATTGCCTCCAACAGTGAATGTCCATGATGTTTTCCATCTAGCATTACTTAAGAAGTATGTTAAGGATTCTGATCATGTGCTCGACTAGTCTATACTGTAGGTTGAACTTGATGGAGAATTTGAGCTGAAGCCTCATTGTATATTGCAAAAAAAGGTGCCCATCCTCTGGAACCAAGAAATAGAGCAAGTTAAAGTGAAATGGAAGCAATTTGGGCCCGATGAAGCTACACAGGAGATGTCGGATCAAACGTTGGCCATGTATTCTTCCTTGTTTGTCGGTTGAGGCAAAATAGCTTTGATGTGGTGATTTGGTAATTTCTTATGGTGGTTGGTAGTTGCTTTATGGTGGTTTAGTATTTTCTTATGATGGCTTGGTATATGTTTCATGTTTCTTTAGCATTTGTTTTATGTTGGTTTAGAATATTCTTTATGGTGATCGATACATTCTTTATGATAGTCGATGTATGATATATGATGTTTTGATATATATGATTAGATATGATGTCAATATATGTTTGATATATGATTTGGCATATGTTTTGGTACATATATTTTGATGATGTTGTTATATGTACACCCGTGTATGGATGTAAATATTGTAATGAGCTGTGTTATAAAGCTCCATAAGTTGTATGCCTTCTTTCAGAATTTTTTTGAGGTATATGTATGATTGAACACCGAGGATGGTGTCCCCCAAGGGGGAGGGTTCTATAACAACCTTGGTGAAAAATCCATGTGATAAATG
>APFE030728459.1:8619-49579 GCA_000404065.3 Pinus taeda
GCAAAGAGACAGTAATACATACTGATCATCAACCACTTCAATATCTACACTCCCAAACTAAGTTGCAGCAATCAAGACACTATAGGTGGATGGGTTTTCTACAACAGTTTCATTTATTCATCAAATATAAAAAGGGCATACACAATAAAGTTGTGGATATGTTATCTAGACCCATTATAAATGCATCTACTATACTTAAGCATAATTTTGTGTTACATGAGAGCTACATTGAACAATATGCTCAAGATATAGATTTCAGATATCTATATGCAACTTTAAGTCAAGGCAAACAAGTAGAAGAATTGGATTATCACGTAAAGAACCAACTCTTATAGCATTGTGGGAAGCTATGCATTCCACAAACTGATATCGTAAGGATAATTCGAGAAGCACACAATTCTCTAATATCAGGGCACTTTGGGGTAAGTAAAATAGTTGTACAGCTGCAAAGATTTTGTTATTGGCCAAAAATGAATGAGACAGTTTCTAGATATGTAAGAGGGTGTACTATGTGTGCTAGAAGCAAGCCCAGCAATAGAAAAGTAGGCTTGTACACTCCATTACCAGTTCCTTCTCACCCTTGGGAAAGTGTTTCCATGGATTTTGTTGGAGGACTGCCTAAATCTAGGAAAGGTCATGATTATCTATATGTTGTTGTGAATAGGTTCAGCAAAATGTGTATTTTGATACCTTGTAATAAACAGGTTACAGCTGAACAAACTGCAAAATTGTTCTTTCAACATGTATGGGTTCATTTTGGATTACCCACTTCCATTGTATTTGATCGAGACACCCGATTTGTGGGGAAGTTTTGGTCAAGCCTGTGGGAACTAATGGACACCAAACTAAAGAAAAGCATAGCTTTTCATCCACAAACCGATGGCCAAACCGAAGTAGTCAACAGGACAGTGATCCATTTGCTCAGGGGATATTGTAGAAAACATCCTAAGCTTTGGGATGAACATTTGTGTTATGTGAAACATGCTTACAACCAAGAAAAACATTCTTCTACACAGAGATTTCCTTTTGAGGCCTGTTTTGGTTTCACACCAAGGTCTCCTTTGGATTTTGTCTTTGATAAAGACACCACAGTTGAGGGACACAATGATGTCGACAGGGAAACTAGGTTCATTGAACAGATCCAAGAGATCCACCAGGTAGTACAGGAACAACTAGAAAAGGGCTAAGCCAAATACAAGGCAAGGCATGACAAGCATTGGATGGAGCATAGTTTCCAAGTTGGAGACCAAGTCTGGTTGTATATCAGCAAGGATAGAATGCATGGTGAAGGTACAAAGCTAAAGCCTATCAGGTATGGACCTTTCAAGATATTTGAGAAAATTGGTGAGAATGATTTTTTCCTTGATCTACCAACTTACATGCACATCTACTCAGTCATAAATGCAGATTGCTTGAGACTATTTGAACCTTCACTAATTGAGGATCCCAAAGAGTAGAGTCAATTGCCTTCTATTAATGACCTGTTACCTGAATATCTTAATGAATTGCAGGAAGACACAGCTCTAGACAGGAAGGTGAGAACGACGCACAGGGGAGATGTTGAGTACCTCAGAATTGGGCTCAAGGGTTCAAGCCGCAATGCAAAATGGATAGAGATTGGACAAGTGAGACAATTGTATCCTCACTTAGTTGATGCTTGAAAACCAACTTTTGGTGGTCCAAAATCTTTTTCAATGGGAAGGTCATGATCCAAATTGGATCCATGAAAATTATTAAGAGTTCTATGACTATATAAAATCAGGACAAACTTCAAAAACTTGTGAACAAGAGCTATCAGGAAGGACCTCTAGACAGTGCCAGTTTGTAGCCAGAAAGGAATGACGAGGACCTCGGCCAAAGCACGCTGACTGAGGCCCATGGAGATAGTGCAGTGGTGCAAACTAGTAGTTGGGAAGTCTAAATCAGAAAACGAAGGTCGTTTCTAATGTTAAGCGCCAATCGCGCATCGCTGGGCAAAACCCCTCGAAATGGAAAGGCCCCGAGCGCTCGGTCACAATGGAAGCCGAAAATTGTGGGAAAAGCGCTAAAGCGAAAGGCGGGTCCCGCACTCCAAAACCGACAGAATATTAGAGGCGTTTTGGGCGGTAAGCAGAATTGTCAGGAGCCCCAGCGATGCAATACAGCGAATGACGCGTATCTGGCAAATGAGAGAGAAAATTGCCTCTCACCGCAGGCTAATGTCTGAGCAAGTCAACCATTCGATAAGAGCAAACACCATAGGATCTGGGGGCTCCAGATCTAACGGCAGAGATTGCGCCTGATGGGAAACTAGATTCGGAGGGAGAAATAAGCGACAACATATAAAAGTCTGAAGTCTAATTTGACCGCTGAGTTGGCGGATGAATCATTACACAGAGTAACTTAAATACTGAACCTTTTGAGGAAAAGCTAGCGCAGTTCGTAAGAGGACAAGTGATCACTTCCCTGTGAGACGTTACACAGTGGCAATGACACAAAGGCAAGGAATTCCAAGCGAACAGCAGCAGGCGATCTGAAGAGGCGAAAGAGGAAACAAATAGTCATGAGACAAATTTGCTTTAAGCTATGAACAGGCAGAGAACAAAAGAAGGCGAGACAGAAAAGAAGATAGAAGAGACATAGAAGCAGAGAATAGAGAGCTGAGCTGACCTACAGAGCTAAGGCAGCATTGAGCAGACAAAACCAGGCTTGAGAGGTTCAAGCAATCCCTGTGAGGATATCTATCAGGAATTGAGTACCAAGTTGGACTCATCCCGTTAAGACCAGTGAGGTCGAAGACTTGGTAAGGGGGAATCTGTGTACTCTAGTGGCTTGGGGAATCCAAGAACCACCCTACTAAGCATCATCTACTTTAGGAGACTCAACTTGAGCTCCTCATTGTAAACACTATGTTTTAAAGACACAATAAAAGAAGGCCACCATTGAATTTGGACAGGAGATTAGCCCAAGAGGATTGGGTGAACTCCTTATTAATTTGTTGTGTTCTTGTATTTTCTTACTGTGTTTCTCTTACTGTTTTCCAGTGTCTATGTATTTTGCAATATTATCAATCTGTTGCCTAAGATAACATAGACACACACCAGCACATGAGTCTACAATACCCTCATTCATTAATTAAGTAACTGAGATCACTCATGAGTGATTTTCAAATCAACAAGTATAACAGATTGAGAATTAAGAAATAATTTTTATGGATACCAATTTCCTGAAAGTAAGAAATAATTTTTATGGATATCAATTTCATCTCCAAAATTTTGCATTCAAATATTAGATCGTTTATGGACCTCCAAATCCCTCACAGTATATATAATGGTACTGCCTTGAAGGAAATAACAGGATGATCCCAAGACATGAGACAAGTCATGATGGTAGACACATCTCTAGTGACATTAGCCCCAAATAATAATGATACATCCTCTGAAATAGTAGCAACAAATGGAAAATTTAAGAATAAGTGTGTGCAGTCCTCCAAATATGTGTTGCAAAGAATGCATCTGCCTAGTCCAATAAATCCCTTCTTCATCAATGTGTCCCACGTAAGAATACGATTATTGACATTTAACCAAGAAAAGAATTTATTCTTCAAAGGGGTGTCCCATCACCACATCTGAGTAGTCCACTCAGCAAATGGTAAAGGTTGGATGATATAGGATATGTAGGCATATACTTCCTTGGAAGAAATCCTCCCAGTCACTATGTGGCTACCCCAAACCAGCTAATATTTGTGCCATGAAATAGTGATGTCATCGTTACATAAGAGGTTTCGGTATGCCTCCCGTTCCCCTTCTATATGTTGTGGAATTCCCTTTTGCGAAGCGTGGGGCCAAGCAGAGATAACAAGAGGTAAGTGACCCCCCATGCACATATTAGAAAGGGTATTAATCCTTTGTTGATTTAGAATATAGATTATGGGGATAGAAAGTAGATGAGATCCGAGTAGACCCTGTATTGCATCCTTCCCTCTATGGATGCTCTAACCATTAGCCACCATCCAGTGAAGGTTGCTACAAAAACACAAGATCGTATGTCTGACTTCACCATATGATAAATGAGCATGGATTAGGTGATACCCCAAAAGCAACCTTCTCCTCTAGACCATGATGATGGATATTTTTTTCGTATATAATATTCTCCCAAATTTCTCCATCTTTGAATACTCTCCACAAATTGGTGGCCAAGAGAGCTAGATTAAACCTCCTTGTATCAAGCATGCCCCATCCTCCCAGCTCAATGAGCCTAGAGATCACACTTAAATAGATGAGATGAACCTTACGGTTGGGACAAGTGTCTGACCATAGAAATTTGGAGATAAGGGTGTCAATACTGTGAATTATTCCCTACGGGGATATAGAAAAGATACATCCAAAAAACTAGAATTCCTTGTAATACAACCTTAATCATGATTAACCTACCGCCAAGTGAAAGCCACTTATGATCCTGCGAGGTCAACTTTTTTTCAAATTTTGTTAGCATCCATGTCCAATATTGATTTTTATTTTTTCCCGGTTTTAGATTACACCCCAACTATTTGTACCCAGCAGACATGGGGAAAATTTTCACCCCAAACAATGAAGCAATCTCACAAATTTTCTCTGAGTCAACATTATCTGAGATTATTTTAGTCTTGCTTTTATTTATGAATAGACTAAAATCTTTTCCAAAAAAATTAATACTTCGTTGAAAGACACACAGATTATATTTTTCCTCCCCAACACATAGGACATCATCCATAAATAATATGTGGGATAGTGCACAATTTCTAGCAACCTTGCAACTAGCTATTGAGCCCATCTCCATCTTTTCCTTTACCCCTTTATTGAATGCGTCCATAACCAAAATAAAGAGTAGGGGAGACAATGCATATCCTTGGTGAAGCCCCCGGTAAATCTTAAAGATATGAGTGGGTTCAACGTTGATAAGTACCTCCATATAATCCATAGAGAAGCAGGCCTTTATCCACTGGACATGTCTGTGGGGAAAACCAACTTTATACAAAATCATAATGAAAAACTCCTAATCCATTCAGTCATATGCATGATTGAGATCAAATTTCATAAGGCATGAGTTTAATTTTCTGGTTATGATTGCGTACACTCTTGTGAAATTGCAACAACATCTTGTATTCTCCTGTTGGAAAAAACCAAATTGCTCCAATGTAATATGAGGAGATAATATCTTTTTTATTCTATTTGCAAGGAGTTTAGATATCATTTTATAGACTAAATTACATAATGATATGGGTCTATAGTCATCAAAAGAAAGAGAATTTTATTTTTGGGGATTAATGTAGGAAAAGTGGAATTTATAGCACTTGGAATATGCCCTGAATTTTTTATTGCTTCCCGCATTCTAACGAACTTAGGTCCCGTCAGTTCGAAGAAGAAAATGAATAGGCCAATATGCCATCCATCTGGCCCTAGACTCTTGTCCTCGGTCATTTACATAAGTGTTTGCAGTAATTCCTCCACTGTGATAGGCTCATCCATCATAGCAATGTACTCTTCATTAACCATCTGAGGGAATAAATTGGCCATCTCCAATTTTTCTTCCATGTAATCACCTTCTTCTTCCTTGAATTGATTTTTGAAATATTTAAATTCTTCCTTTTTTATATCCTTGACAAAATTGAGGATGGTCCCAACTTCATCTTTCATTTCCCATATAGTGTTTAGTTGTTTCCTCTTTGATGCAGCCCAGTGGGAAAAAAATGTATTCCTAACTCCACTATTTATCCAGACCAATTGACTTCTTTGGCACCATTCCTCTTATAACAAGAGTTAATGTAGTAACTGTGTTAGCTTTATGAAATGAAAATATCAATAGATTATTGCAAACAAAAAAGCTATGTATGGCTAAGAATTTAGTGTAATCACTAGTAAATATTCATAGGCATCAATTTATAATAAGCAGTATTACTTCATAATTCATCTCACATTGCTAAGAATAACATAACAATATAAATTAAATGGATGATAAATATGGATAGGCATCAATCCATAACAAATATAAAAACACTTTATAATACATTCGACATCATAATTAAAATAATAATAGAACTAAATAAATTCATGGGGGCTTCACTCAATGAACCTCTAACATAGCATGTGTGTTTGTGGCATACTAAACAATGCCCTTAATTTGACTACATATTGGAAAATACCTCTAAAAATCACCTTAGTTAACCCCCTACCAATACAAACCCAATACAACTTCCCAATTTAAAAAACCCCTACTTTCACTAGATATTGTAGGTATCCATTTTTCATTAACATTTTTTATACCCCTTTATATTTATATACCTCTATTTTTATTAACAATGGTAAGCATATTTTGTACTTAGAAAGAATAACCTAAATGCTATGTAGTTGAAAACTTGAAAGTTTCAATAAAAAAAAGATATATAAGCTTGTTGATTTCCAAATACATATTGTGGAAGATTTGAATGGAAAATCTCTCAATTGCATCTATCTTCCACTGAATACTAGAAAATATATAGTACAATAATTCAAAACAAAACCTTGATAGACAACACAATGGTGCACCTTTCATCTCGCTTATAGAATAGGAAGAGGAGAGATAGTACAATGAATATAAACACATGCAGAATCCTATTTGAGTGTGCTTTTCCAAATCGTAGCCCTAACCTGATCACTTAGTGCACCTAGTGCACCATAGTTGCATGGTAAGAGTGCCAAGTAAGTGTGTCTCCATTAGAAGATGAACTGAAGCATGCATCCCTTCCTTGATATTTGTGTTCTCTACCTAATATGGAATTTCTCATGCATTAGTATTGTAATTTACTAGGGATATGCACCCTTCTAAAAAAAATAGATCATGCATGCTAAAAATAAAAACATCAAAGCTCTAATAATAGAAAATCTCTATCCAAAAGAAATCACTAAATTTGAAACAACATCTAAATTGGAATTAATTGAAGGTGGCATATGCATGTCCTCAACATGCATGCACCCTCTTCCAAACAATAGTCTATTTTTTTGCCTCCAATGGCATGCATGTGCCCTCTTCAAGAAATAGTCTATATCACTATCTCTCCTACTCTCATTCAACCTGTTCATCACTAATGTAAGGAAAAGGTGATTGATCCAAATTGATCCAAGAAACACTCTCTCTGTCTTCAAAAACTCAAAAATCATGCCAAAAACCAAAGAAAATCGCATAAGGAAGTCTTTCAAACCACCATCGGGAGGCAAAAACCAGTGAAATCAGTGGAAAAAACAGAGTATCGGAGGTGGAATAAGTAATGCACAATAGCTGTCAGATCTGGCTAATCAACGGTCCAGATCTAAGCGGTGGATCACAATCAACGATGACCTTTGGCAGGGATCAGCGGGATCCACATAGGACTTGCGACGGCGATCAGCGAATATCAGCGGGATCCACATAAGGCTCGCGACAGTGATCAACGAAGACCTCATAGGAGATGCGATGGCAACTAGCAGGGTCAACGAGGACCATCGATCAAGCGTGCAGATTGATAGCCCATGTTGAAGTGAGGTTTATGTGTATATACATGTATGCAACCTGATGGACCAGACCCGATAATACTATAAACCATATTGTATGGATCTTGATGTTCATAAAACACTACTTTTAATGTATTTTTGCAGTTTTGTTTGTTAAACGAAATGCGAAGGGGAAATCGTCGATGCGATATGCTGCACCTGAAAGGGTACCTTAAGGCTATTACATATGATTTCAAGTCCGATGAAATCCATTTCTAATGCATTTTCGCAATTTTTAAATATTTACAAAACACAAAGGGACAGAGCCGTTGCGATGAGTGACAGCGACCAATAGGTGGACCCGATGGGAGAATGAGGAGGATTTAAGGACTTATGAAATCTGCATTGAGTTTTGGCAAAATTTCTCTGTTAATATACATTTTCACTGTGAAAATAGAGCGCGGCCATTTCAGGAGTTGCAGAGGCCCGAGGCACTCTTACGTTTCAGAATGGGTGGCCACCTCCTCTCTATGCATTAAGCAATGATTGTATCACGCTGAGAGAGGGATTCAAAGCGGACAGAGACTGGGGAGACTGAGAGATGGGAACCTGAAATGAACAGGAAGCGCAGTTTTGGCTATAAAGCCACAGATAGAGAGAGTAGCAAAGGAGGCAATATTGCAGGCAAATGCCAAGACAGAGTTAGGACAAAGACAGAGAGCATTGAGGGAGTCTGTGTACTCAGAGAAAACTTGAGAGGTTCAAGTAAAGCTCTTGTTATTGTATTCTGTTATGTGTGAGGCTAAGATTGAACTCACTGTTGTAAAAGGAACTCTACTTGAAGACATAATAGAGAGGCCACCACTGAAGGTTGGACCAGGAGATGTAGCCCAGGAGTATTGGGTGAACTCCTCATTAAATTTCTTGTGTCATGTGCTACCTATTGTGGTTTCTTTGTTTACTGCTTCATTGTTTGTGCATTTCGTAATCTTATCGATCCATTGCATAAAATGACATAGACTAATCCATGCACATAAGTCTTTAATACCTTATTATTGTCTAAGATCTCATTATTAGATTAGTGATAGTGCCATATCTATTGTCTTCTTTGTTGCCCTGTCATTGAAAGGATCACTCCATGAGAAACAAGTAAAAAATATTAACATGTGCATTAGACATTGATCATAGATGTATTAGTAATGTGATGCATGTAAATTTTGGAGCAAAGATTCTTGGGAGAGGGGAGTGACATTTTCAAAAGCACTCATGTTGAGAGCGATTTTGGGAACGGATATTATATAATATATATTTTGATGCATATGTGTGAACACAAATATGTAGAATTATGAATTAGTGATCAAAACCATAAAAACATGGATTAATCCATATAACATCATTCATCTAGTAGTTATAATTTTCATCAACAACAAGTCCACAAATTACAAATTCCCATTTATATAACATGTAAGGGTGCACATAACTAAAATAGAATTGAGTGAAATCCATCTCTGAAATTAAAATTCATCAACAAATAGGCATTGGATGGCCCCTAGCATCTAAAAAAATCACACTACAACAAATACCTATATATCTTCCAAATCATTGTCTATCTTGGGATCTTTATCATTAATATCACCCTCTAAGCATTGACATAAGATAGAAAAATGTAGCATGTCAAGTCAAGATTTTGTTTCAGTGATGGGTACCATTTTAGTAGGTTCATGATAGAGGAGTTCAACAACTAATGTCACTAACATCAAGGTACATAGGGGGTTTGGTGCTCTTGATTAAATATGAGTTCCATACCCTACTACATGACAAAATCCAATGGAAACATTGTAATCCCCCTAATCCTGAAATCATGAAAAACTAATATTTATATTGGATTTTGAATGAGATCTAAAATTCTACTTTCTGCATATGAAATCCAATGAGGTTAGAACCACTCTCAAACATCCTGAGTCATTTCTTGGTAATGTTAAAAATTTAAGTAAAATAATGAAAATAAAAGATAAAGGAGAATGTCACTTTTACTAAGGCCATTACCATGAGTTGCATATGAATACTAGGGCCATATGCTTGAATATTATACTACTTTGGAACTAATATTACTATAGTGTTTTCTTTCTCCCTCCCACTTTCGATACTCCCACAATACTCCTAAACTTGTATTTCTCCATCCTGCTTGTTTTTTTCCTCTGTGTGGAGAATGTATTGTATAAAAAATACCTTATAATACACATATTTTTATACAACATATAAAAACCCTTTACCCCCTATTATATGCTTAATATATTATTTCATTTTTTCCTTATTTTTTATGCCCCAATATGAATGCACATGGTATGGTATTTCTTTGTTAGTGAAGCCCCTTGTGGTTGACCAAAATGGCAATGTTTCACCATAGTTAACCATGGTGTATATGATAAATTATGAATGACCATGTTCAACCATTCTAGAATGGTTGAGCATGGTTATCCATGGTTAACCATGTTCACTATGATCAAATAACATTGACCATGGTTGATTATGGTGGATGGTGTTTGAATATGGTTTCCTATGGCTACCCATGAGGCTATAGTTATCTATGGTTGACCATGGTTAAAAATGATTCCCACATTTGACCATGTCTGACCATGTTTGAAAATGGTTTCCTATGTCTACCCATGAAAGGCTATAGTTACCTATGGTTAACTATGGTTGAAACTATTTGACCATGGTCAACAATGTTTCCCATGATTGGCTATGGTTGATATGATTTCCCATGGTTGACTATTATCATGGGGGCTTCACTGGGGGAGAAATACCATACCACATGGGTTCATATTGGGGAATATATATTAATGAAAAAATGGCATAATATATTGGGCGATATATAGGGGGTAAAGGGTTTTTATATCAGCAGGTATAAAAAATGGAGCTCAAAATTAATGAAAAAATATTAAGGGGTGTAAAAAATGTTAATGAAAAAATGGATACCTACAATATCTAGTGGAACTAGGGGTTTTTTAAATTGCGAAGGCGTATTGGGTTCGTATTGGTAGTAGGTTAAATAATGTGATTTTTAGGGGTATTTTCCAATATGTAGTCAAATTAGGGGTAATATTTACTATGCCATGAACACACATGATAAGTCAGAGGTTCATTGAGTGCAGCCCTCGTTACTATTATTGACCGTGACTAACTATGATTGACCATGGTTGATTATGGATTTCTTTGGTTGACCATGAGTGCTTTTGGTTGATGATGGTTACCTATGGTTCATCATGGTTGAATGTGACATGGTAGTGTGTCTATCACATTGTAATGTTAAGCTATGGGTTTTTTCATAACATTGCGATGTAGAGTTATGTTCATCACATTTTGGCATCATGCAATGTTCATCACATTATGACATTTGGATTTGTTCATCACATTGCAACCTTGACTTATGTTCATCACATCACAACATCGAGTAATGTTTATTGCATTGCATCATCATGTATTATTCATCACATTACAATATTGGGAAATGTTTGTCAATTGAAACATTAGATAATTTCCAACGCATATTGACATCGATTAATGTTTTTCACATTGGCACATTAGGTAATGTTCATCACACTGTTACATCGGGGAATGCTTATATAGATTTGTTCATCACATTGAACCACCATCAAGTAATGTTCATTAGAATATGGCATAAGTTATTATTCAAGTGTGACATTGCAACAATGGGTAATGTTTGACACATTTCGATGACAGATTATGTTCACCACATTGCAATATCGAGCAATGTTTATTACATTACAAAGTTTGGGAATTTTGTCACATTTCGGTGTTGGTTAATGTTCATCACATTGCAATGCAAAGTAATGTCCATCATATTAAAACATTGTCTAATGTTTATAACATAGCCACATTAGGAAATGTTTTCCAAATTGTGATTTTAGGTAATATTCATCACAGTGCAACAATCAAGAAATGTCATCACGTTTTGACAATTACGAAATCTTTGTCACATTTCGATAATTAGGAAATGTACATCACATTGCAATAATCAATAAATGTTCATCATATTGTGATAATTTTGGGATATTTGTCACATTTTAATTTTGAGTGATATTTGTCACATTGTGATTTGAAGTGATGTTTGTAAAATTGTGATATTCAATAAATGGTTATCATAGTGTGATGTTAAGAAATGTTCAACACATTGTGACAGCAGGTAATATTTGTCACATGGTGATAATGGTCAATGTTCTCCACATTGCAACATCTAGTAATATTCATCACAATGCAATGTCAAGCAATGGATGTCACTTTGCAATGCCAAGCTAGGTTAGTCACTTTGCAACATTAGAAAATCCCCATCACATTGTGATGTAGGGAAATGTCTATCACAATATGATGTGGAGCAATATTTATCACATTGGAAAGTTAAATAATATAATCAAATTGCAAAATTAGAAAATGTTTATCGCATTGCAATATTAGATAATATTCATTATTAATATAAAATAATATTATAACACAAATTATTACAATAAAACTAATAAATTAAATTATTAATACAATTAAGTTATTATTATTCTAAAAGTTATATATAATTTATAATATTGAAGGGATATTAGTAAATTATTATAACTAATATATTGAAATTTTTTCAAGTGAATCTAATAATTAGGAATATGTATTTTCCCATTATAAAAAACTAGAATTTCTTTGTGAGATATGAAAAAACAAACAGATATGTACAAATTTATCAACAAATACCAAAATGTAATTATTCTAATTTGATCATTCGAATATATAAAAATTTATCAACAAATGCATCTGATCATTTGCAACAGTAATTAAAATTTTGTTCAACTGCCACAGGACCTACGTGTACACGGTATCCCTTGTAATCATAGGTAAATGAAGACATGAGAAGGCATTCTTGTGACTTAATGTATCAATAATTAAAATTTCATTCAGTTGCCAATGGAGCTATCCATAAAGTGTATCTCTTATTCATTTAGTTGCCACTAGTTAATTAGATTTTTTAAATTTCAAAGTATTTTAAAATTGGGAAACAAATTAAGGATAGCATATTTATCTGCATAAGGAGGATGCTTAGGAGTGGGAATTCTCCATTTTGATTTGATGTCAACTCACACTTCCTATTATACTTAGTGCATTGCATGTGCTTTTGTCACTTTATCGATCATAGCATGAAGCTGGTACAAGATTAATGCCATTTGAATATTGCAAGCTACGGTACAAGAGGACTCAACAAGAGAATTCCATTAGATTGGGAGAGTTGAAAGAAAATGACAGTATAGACCACAAGTCAACCATTATAGCTAGGCGACCAACGAACATCTCCTTCTCCTTGGATGAGAAAATTGACCAGCCAACACGGATCTCTAGAGATTCTACCCAATAGTTGTAATGACTCATTCATTTTTGCTTACAACAATAGTAGTTCTTTTTGTTTTCTCATGTCAACATATATAAGATCTGGCACAACCAGCATATTTTTGTAAGCTTTTGTTTACAAGTTGCTTTAGTTAAATGAGGTCTTCACAAACTCAAGAATCTGAACCTATGTTATGAGTTTGATTTCCCTTTAGATAGACCAGTAGCATAAAAAATTTAGTCTATATGATCCTCATTTGACATAATACAAAATATTTAACATAGAAAGGAAAAAAAAAACGTATTTATAAATGTGCCTGATAGCATGAGCTACATCTAATACCACATTCTTGTATATTTGGGACTAGATTGGTAGTCCCAAGAACAAACCCTTCAAATTTGAGGCTTTTTGGTTATGACATCCTGCTTTTCTCTCTAATGTAGAAAAATGGTGGAAAGAATCATATCAATTTTCTTGGGATCCTTATGTATTGCTTCCAGCAACAGTTAAAATATCTCAAAATGAAAATCAAGAAGTGGAATATTGAAGATTTTGATAACATCTCTAAACAAGAGATAACCACCATCCAACAAGAAATAATATCAAATGGCATATATGAGGAATTGGAACATCAAGAAGCAGTCATTGACATCTAGCTGGAGGAAAGATTGAAGCAAGAGGTAATCCTTTGGAGATAAAAATACCGAGTACAATGGCTTATGGAGGGAGAAAGAAAACACTAAATTGTTCCAAAAATCCATGATAAACCATAGACAAAGTCATATAATATCAAGCATCAAAACACCCAGTCACCAAAATGTTGAAATCCATGATGCAATAGCCCAAGAACTCATGAATCATTTCAAAGCCACACTCAAGAAAACAATGCTAGACAAAATGCATGTTGTTAGGAAAATAACAAAGCACGTTCCCAAATTTGTAATAAGAGAATAGAATGATATCCTTTTGAAGGAAATCACCATGCTCTTGCAACAATTATGGAAATGTCCAAATGCAAGTCTTCAAGTCCCAACATCTTTACCACTAATTTCTACCAAGCCTACTGGAAAATTCTTGGGTATGATTTTTGGCAAGTAGTAAAAGACTCTTGATTCTCCTCATTTATCTTAATAGCTCTTTATGCTACCTTTATATCTCTTATTCCTAAAAAATCCTACAATGATTCTCCTTAAAATTTTATGCATATTTCCTATGCAATGTTACCTATAAAATCATCTCCAAAGTTATCACAAATTGAATAAAACTCATTCTCCCTTCACTTATCTATCTTAAGAAAATCGGTTATGTGGAAGGTAGAGAAATTATGGACAGTATATTACTAGCCCATGAACACATTCACTCACTTAATTCTAATAAGTCTATTGGTATGCTCATCAAACTTGATATGTCAAAAGCATTTAACAAATTGAGCTGGAAATTTATTTTTCATGTGATCACTACTTTTGGGTTTGTCGAAATATCGATTCATTGGGTTCTTGCTCTCATTTCCGAAACTTTCTTCTCCATCCTATTTAATGGGTCTCCCTCTCCCAATTTTGTCCCCTCAAGGGGTATTAGGCAAGTAGACCCCATTTTCCCTTACATATTTCTCCTTATGGATGGAATTCTAGGCAAATCTATTAACTTAGTCCTACAACCTAGCCAACTAGAAGGTCTTCCTCTTGGTTCTCATGATCTCTCTTCATTTCACCAAAAAAAATTGTATTATAATATTTATTCCCATTGTCAAAGAAGCCAATACCCTTAAAAAAATCCTCCAAGACTTCTTTAATGCTTTAGGAATCTCCATTGTCATGGAAAAATATCAAATCTTATTTTTTAATAACCTGCCAGATGTCCAAATTTACATGTATCATTTTCTTGGTTTTCAAATGAGCTCTCTTATGTACAAATACCTAAGAACCCCTTTAACCTGCAATTCCCTCATAAAAAAGGTATGGGAAAATATTCTTCTTAAATTTGAAGTCAACCATTCTTGTTGGATTTTCAGATCACTCAATTTATTTGATTGCTTGATCTTACTCAAATATGTCCTTCAATCCCTCTCCACCTATCTTCTCTCAATAATGGTATCCCCCAAATCCATCTTAAACAAGATCGAAAATATTTAGCATAGATTCCATTAGGGGGGCACCAAGAGAGAGAAAAAATGGGCTCTAGTTGCATTGGACAAAAAAAATTGTCTGAAAACAAGGAGGAGGCCTTTTTCTTCACAATCGAAATATACTCAATAGAGACTTAAGTGCTAAAAATTGGTGGATATGGATCAAAACCTTGGAGGCCTTGTGGAGAAAAATGTGGAAACATAAGTATTCCCCCAATACCGGAATATCAACTCATCAAAATGACATGAAACATCAAGACTTCTCATGTCTGGAATGTTTCTTGGAGAAACAAACATATTTTATAGGAGCATAGTTTTGGGGAAATAAAAAATGAGACTAGTGCATTGATTTGGGATGACTCATGGAATCAATGGTCAAAATCAACTCAAAATGAACAACTCTACCCAATTAGGGACTTCATCATCTCCAAGGGCCAAATCTTAGTTGCACATTATTGGGACTCATACCCCTGCACCTCTTAATGGTAAAATCTAAATTAGTGTGAGGAATAGATTGACCGTCCCTCCCAAAACAATGGCACAATTATCAAGCAAGAATTAGCAAACAAAAGAATTGTGGTTCGGGAGGGAAACGATATTATTCATTTGGGTTGTCATCCTTCAAGTAATTTTAACCTCTCTAAAGATTGAAATATTCTCACAAGAAAAAACAATGAGCTTGATAAAGGAAAATGGCATAAAATAGGGAATCCCAAACACTAGCCCAAAATCACTCTTATCCTATGGTTTTTATTATGGAATAAAACTTTGACATGGGACAAGCTTCAAAGTCATAGTTTTCAAGGCCTCTCAATACTTCCTTTGTCACTCCAATTTAGAAAAATTTAATCATCTTATTAGCAGCTATAACTTCTCTGCTTCTATCTAGCACTGCCTTTCTATGCTCTTTTAATAAATCGACATAATACAAAACAATGTCTTCTCCACTCTACATTTCTAGTGTAACTCCCCTTTTACTAATCCCATTGTCAATAGAGATTTGGAAGGAGCTTAAAAAACAAACATTTAATAATATCATAGCCTTCAAAGACTTTATTTCGAAAGCTATCATAAATAAAATAATGGAAACAATTTCTTCGCATCCTTGGTCCTCCAAAGATTGGGAATGCAATCAACCTGAAAAGATCATTCTAACCAAAATGGGTATCTCACCCTAGTTTTTTATGGGAGACTTCTCTATCCCTATTTTCTTCCCTTCTAGCCCTTCCTTTTGTCCCCCCCCCCCCCCCCCACCTCTCTAGAGGACTTCATCTAACTTAACTTCTACAGGGCCTCGAAAGGAAATTCATCCAAAGCAAGTTATGGTGGGGTTTTTCGTAACTTTAACGGGAAGATTCTACATTTTATGCAGGTACCATAGGCCTTAACACTAATAATGTTTCTGAATTTTGGTCACTAGAGTAGGGTTTGTAAGTTTCTATCCCCAAACAATTTCACAAGCTTGTTATTGAAGGAGATTACAATACCATTATCAATATCTTCCAGAAAATATAATGTGGATCTGATTCTTCCAAAGTCTCTAAGAGATAGAGGTTGGAAACTCAAATAGATAATACCACAAACCTCTTGGCAAAAATTATAGCTTCCCTCCTCTCTCATGTCTACAAACAATGCAACAAAGTGGTTGACAAGCTAGTCATTTGATCTCAGCATAACAGTTGATCCCCTTGACTTGGATTAGAGTGAAGACATTCTAGAATCCATTCGAACTCACTATCAAAATATGGCTACAAAGAACATTATTGTTGAAGGAGGGTTCCCAAGAGTGGGTGTCCTAGACCCCCACCCCCACCATCCTCGCCTTGATATCATACTAGCTCACACGAAAGGAAGTTGCAACACCCACTATACTTTGCACATTGCATGTGCTCTCACCACTTCATTGATCATGGCACGAAGCCAAAAAAAGGTTAAACATCACTTGAATATTGTAGGCAGCATAGGAAAATATAATAATACTCAACAGGAGAATTCTATTAGGTTGGTAGAGCTAGAGGAAAAAATTGATAGTATAGAATGAAGGTTGACCATTCTATCCAGGAGATCAACCAACATCTCCTTCTCCTTGGATGAGGGTGGTGACCAACCAACGCGGATGCCTAGAGTTTCTACCCAATAGTTGTTATGACTCACTGGTTTTTTGGTTGCAGCATTAGTAGATTTTTTTGTCTTCTCATGTGATGTATGCCAAGGTCTAGCACAACCAACCTATTTTTATAAGTTTCTCTTTACAAGATGCTCTAGTTAGATGAGGTCTTAGCAACCTCAAGACTCTGAAATTCTGTTACTGGTCTGGTTTCTCTTCGAGCAAACCAATAATAATTAAAAATCATTCTATGTAATCCTCATTTGGTGTAATTTAAAGTGCCTAACTTCAAACAAAAAAATTGAATCGATTTTCTATTTTTTTATTTTATTTTTTAGCTGTTTCGATCTTATATATTATTATTATTATTATTATTTCTAACATATAGTTTTACAAATAGTACATCTCTCTTATCTAATAAAATGCTTCTAAACATAAAAAGTAAAATTAAAATACTCAAATAACTAAAAATATTTCAAGGCTTGAGGGTTAGCTCAATTGATCGAAGACCCCATTATTTTAAAGTAAATCAAAATAGGTAATTGCATAATTAATTTTGAGTGATCAAATCATTTTATGTTTAATGTAAATAGTAACTAGAAAAATTCATATTTAATGTGTATCCACGAATATATATATATATTATATATATATATATATATATATAATATTATATATATATATATATATATTATATATATAATCATATCAAATTTTTTCATAAATTAGTTTGTTACTGATCAATTATGTAAACAAATATATTTTATTTCCATGAGTGTTATAATAAGTATCTAAATGTTATAATAAGCATTGTTGAAATATTTTTTTCAATTAACTCTATTTAAAATTTAATATGATATTGTTAAGATTATAAATTTATATTATTTGAAAATTTCGATAGTTTTTTAAAATGTTGAATTTATTTGTCCATGAGGTCTTGGATAGATGGTGATTAGGTGTTCTGTTAAGGTTCTCCTTGATATGAAGTCACTGGTTAAATTCCCTCCCCCAATCGGGGTGATATATTGGACATGATGAAGATGTAGTCCTGCCAAGCTTACAAAAAATAAATATGTTGAATTTATTTATTCATTTTAATAGATGTTTTAAACAATACAAAATTTTAATTTTAATTAAAAAAAATTCTCACAATTTCGTAAATATAAAACATAATAATTCAAATATATATAATTTAAAATATATATATATATAATATATGTGTTTTGAATTTTTTTTTACATTTTTCCACTCAATTTTATATTTTTTTAGAGACTTTTTAGAATTGTAAATTATGTTATCTATAAAATTATAATAGCAAAAAATCACATTATTATTCACCCAAAATGATATCACTTAAAAAAAAAAAAAAAAAATTACAATATTATTACCCCTCAGTAAGTTGTAAATATTTTAATTACTATTACTAAGAATGACTTGGCAAACTATGGAGCATATGGAAGGTCTGATATGAATACGTAATAAACAGAAGTTTTATTTTATTTTTCATATAAATAACATTAACTATGGTCAGCCACAAAATCACTAGAAAAGTGATATATGAGGGTTTCACTTACCAAACAGATAGAAGACAATTATTTATTTCCCTAGAGATAAATAATCTCAAATGGAAAAGAGGAAGCAAGAGGGTGAGAGGGAAGAAAACCTAAAGCAACCTTGTGATCTTGGTACCTTGTTAGAGGAGGACCAAGAGAGGAGAATAAAGTTGTAAGTTTGTGTACCTTAGATAGGACATTGTTGAGGTAGGTAGGATGTTGCCGAGTAAAAGGATTCTCAGTTTAATTCCTGGACTATAGCCTGGTGCTCAGTTTAATTCCTAGACTAAGACCTAGTAGGGTTCAAGAAGAGTCTTGGTATAGACCTGTTATGGTCATTCTTCAGATAACTAATCCGGAAGTGCAAACTAGCTCGGGGGTGTTCTAGTTGTGGATACCATACTCATTAGTTGGGTAGAGCACTCCCTTTCCTGGTGATTTTGTGGTTGGTTTAGCAATTAAGAAAATATAGGTGTTTGATCTATTATCTGTGGTAACTTATTTTTGCCATATGTGTGAGTAAGGCCTATTTGTGTTTTGGAGTATACTTTTTTGTAACATGAAATTCGTTGTATGCATGTCAGTTGCAGTCTTCATTTAGTAAAAATAATTAAACCAGTGAATCAGGTTAACTTCAGTCCAAATTAGTTAACCAACAACCCAGAAATAGTCTTAGCTTTAGGATGAGGGCACTGGAATGAATGAGCATGTCCCAGGGTTAGGTCCCACTCAAGAGATTTCAAACCAAGTAATATATGTTAAGAAAAAAAACAATAATAGACTACAATTTTTTCAAGTTGATTCTATACATGTAAATAGAGGACGGTTATAGACAAACTATTACCAATGAAAACAATTTTCCTTGCAAATTACAGTATATATTATGCTAAACAATTCCTGTGACAGTCGTAATAATGAACAAGTGCATAAAACCCTAAATTGGGTAGCAATTCATAAATATTTATTGTAGAATAATGAAACAATAATAATATAAAAGACAACTAAATTACACGCAAAATATAGCAGAGAAGAGATGCCTAAAATACTTTAAAATCTAACTCCTTGTTTCTAGAATTGTAAAAATTGACAACATGGAGGAGATGTGAACACCATACAAACAAGAAATCTCTTAAACAAAATTATAAAAATGTTAATATTATATAGGAAGTTATTCATGTGAAAATTTCTAACACGAAATTATACTGCAGTAACTAATTTATTTCTCCTACTTATTTTCCATAGTAAGTTATTCACATAACCCTTCAGTAAACATTAAAATAAATTCTACTACAGTTACCACATAATAGCATAGAGAAAATAACAATGATACACAAGCACAAGAATCCATCACATCAACACAATTATTTTTGGACAGTTTTCCCCGGAAAAAACCCAATGTGGGAAAACCAGTGCTGCAGTTGAGGCTTTATTTATTAATCTTCAGCAACAACCTCTTTACAAAGAAAGATTCTACAAAATGTTGAGACACTTCTACGAGAAAAAACCTGAGACAATTTTTCTCCTGCTCCTGGAGAAGTTCTGACACCCTGGAGACTCTCTACCTGTTAGGGTCCAACCCTAACCCCCTTATTTATGTAATAAGGTCGAGTCATAGTTATAGTTAGTTAAAGAGTCAATAAATCCCATATTAATAATTGTAAGTGGTTGACCCACATTTAAAGAAGGGACCACAGTTAGTTGCAAATGGGCCATGGTATTAGATAGATGGTATTAATAAGAACCATGGTACTGACCCATGGTATTGCATGTATGAATCCTATATAAAGGATAGAGACTCCCCTTGAGGAGCATCGTGTCTTATTTTGTAATTGAGCCCAACGCTATTGGAGGTTTCCCCCTCGAAGAGGCAAGTGAGAATTACTTTCCTTTCTGAATAATAAAATACATGTTGTTATTTCTTATTGTTCTATGATCTGGGTATATTTCTTCACATATTTGGTATTCTGGTATCTTCTCGCAGGTCAAGAACATAACAAGTGGTATCAAATCACTTTCCAGGGCAGATGGGATCTCCATTTTTAGCATAATTTTTTTTTTGGCTAGAGATGTGTTCCAGCATCTTTAAACCACGGGATCTGTCATTGAGTGCATACACATGCGAATTTGGGGAGGCATGCACGTAGGAAATACAAGAGGTCACACTTGTTGGACTCCCTTATAACCCCTGTGCGTACCCCTTCGAGTAGTAGCGCATTAGACATAACCACGCACGGACTGTCTTCCAAGTACCCTCTAGGTATATCGGAAGTCCCCTAGACTCTCTTGAAACCTCGCCATAGATAAACTGTTGGTCGTCTTGCTACTATAGTACACCGAGAACAACACTCGGGGAGATTACTCCTGTGTACGATAGGGTAGTCGGGTTGTACAGCTAAGCGTATGGTTGATCCTCCTTGGTTAGTGCCGTAAAAGATTTGGCCAAGTACTACTGTCAGACCCTTATGTATATTGTGATCTATAGCACCTGACACTCCTTTAGACCATAGTTCCCTTGTATCTCTCTATATCAGGCATCATCTTTTCAGATCTAGCAGATTGGGTTCTGTCGCAACCGCAGCAATCAGTTCTTCCATTCAGATCTATCAGATCTTCCATTTAGTTCCAGCAATTTGGGTTCTGTAGCAGTCGCAACAATAAGATCCACCATTCAGATCTAGGAGCAAGGTTTTGATCACTGCCACATTCCTATTCATACTCTGCAGTTGAGGGTTTCGCCAATAGATCTGACTATTTGTGTGGCTCCTATACCTGGGCGTGATTCTCACAAGACATTGGGAAAAATTAACTTTTATGGGAATCGGCTACTGCAATATTCCTAAGCAACGAGTAAAACTCCTTTGAAAAAAGAAATTTTTGAGACCCTCCTGGGACACTTATAGGAGACTTAGCCCATAAGAATCAGGTCGATAGGATGAGCAAGGTGGTACCATTCACTTGTTAGTGTCAAAATTTTGGGTGGTCCCAATTTTTTTTTCACAGTAATGACAAGTGCACCGGATCTATGCATGGTACAAACCAGAGCTCAAGCTATGGCCAATGAGAAGATAGACACCCTTGAACAAAAGTTTGAGGCATTAATGAAGCAGATCCAGACCTTAAATGACACAATCACAAACGGAAAACCGGGGGAACAATCAGGGGCATATGATTTTAATGAAAACCTTGAGGGTGAGTCTAGCCATTGTCTTCACTTCTATGGAAACCACCAACAATCCCAGCCTTGACCACCCAAGCTAGACATGTATAAATTTGATGGCTCTCATATGGCCATATGGCTAGCACAATGGAGCAATATTTCACATTGAATCACATCAGAAATGATGCAACTAAGCTAAGTATGGGAAGTGTGTACTTGGACCAAGAGAGATGGCAATGGTGGCAGTGGCATAAATGTTGCTATGCAATGCCAATGACTTTGCAGATATTCTCAAAATCCCTTTCTGATCACTTTGACCATGAATCTAACTTTCTGGGTCATCTTACTAAGCTCCGACAGTGTTATAGCTCCAAATCTCACTCTTGAGGTTTGTGAAGCTGCACTCATGGCCTAGGGCAACCACTCCTTCCAGACCTGGTCCCAAATTTAAAAAAGCAGTGTTTTTTTCCCTATACGCGACATTGCCCTGAGCTAAACGCGTGTATACACGGGTTTATCTATACCCAACCCGCGTATATGTATAAAAACACTTAAAAAAAATAAATCTCCTTAATCTCGGGCGGAGATCACGAGTTTTACCTGTTGATCACCTGTTAGTGCCCGTGGTCCAACTGTTCCCAACGAATTCCCAACTAAAAAACTACTTTAGGAGAAGTATAAAAAGGCTTCTATGGGAAGGCCAAAGGGAGGAGAGAAGAGAGAGAAAGATTTCTATGCTGAGATTTCCCTGACCAAGTCTAAAGATCCTTGTGCCTTCTGTACTTCCCCCATTTTACAGGAAACCCTTGTTTCCTTGTGTGTGTTGATGATTTCATACTACTTGAGAGATCATGGAGTAAGTCATGGAAGGAGTTTGTTAAAGGCTTGAGACTGGATGAATCTGGGAGACGGTTCCACTTGGAGCCTGCGAAAGGACTCGACTCAGGTGAAATTGTTCCTTTTCTGTACTTTCTTTGTCTATAGTAAAAGAAACACATGTCTTTGTTCCTGATATAAATCTTCTTCATGTTTTGATATTCAGGTTATGATTCATATGTGATCGTTTGTTTAATTGCATAACTAACTACCTTTCCTTATAATCAAGATGGTTTCTTTATGACGTTTAGTCCATATACTTCTGCACTTTCTTGAATTGTTTGTTTTGCAGGTCAAAGGAGCAAAGGAACTCCAAGAAGGGTTTGGACCCTGGGAGGCTATTCTCGAACATAGGACCTCAAGTACGCCCCCTATCATAGAGTTTGCTTATAGTAGCACTATGATTGCATGGAATGTGTGTTTCTTTACATAGATAACCTTCAGTCTACTAGGGTATTCACCCAAGACCCTAGGGGAGTTTACCCCACAACAGAATTGGCGACTCCACTAGGGACAACACTATTGTTGTTCCTAGTTTGGGTGTATTCAAGCCAATCAGGGGTCAGCTGTCTATTTATCTTCTGTTACTGTGTAGTCAGTGCCTGAATTGTGAGCTTTGATCAGTTTTTTCCGGACTTTTTTTTTGTTTTTCTTGGAAGCTTTTTTATACGCTAGTTTCTCTGTTTACAGAAGCGTATATATTCATCTTTCCTTAAGTGAACCTGTGTATACATGAGTTTCCTTAAGCCTTGTCGCGTATACACGCCTCTTTGTGCAAACACAGTCGCGTATATCTTTAATTTTCAAGATTTTTGAAATCTTTTTGTTTCTAGAAAATTGTATGTTGGTCTGATTCAGTTTGGAACAATCATTGTTCTGTCACAGTCTTTAGTTTTATAGCAAGTGTCTTGTTTCGATTTCTCTCTAATTGTGAAAAGGTTGGTCTTGTTCGTTTTCTTTCAACCGTCATTTATTTTTTTTCTTGCTTAACCACACAAGGTTTCTTGCGAGGAATCTTGGTTTCTCTATGTATTCAGGGCAGAAAGATTGATTTCAATCTTTGTGTTGAGTTTTGTTTTAATGAGTTTTTTGTTTGCATGTTTGAACTAGTTTTATGACAATCTGCTTTTCTTGCTTTCTGAAAGTCATTTGTTACGCTTTCTTGAAAGTTGTCTTTTCAATCTTGTGGTTTCCTTTGCCAAGCTCATCTCGCTACTTGTTGATTGTTAAAAGCATTTCAAAACACCCTTTTTTGTTGAGTTCCCACTTGTTTTGTGTCGTAAGCTCGCAAGTGCTTCATTGCCTATTTTTCAGTCATCAAGTTTCAGTCTTGTTAGAGCATGTTTGAAAAGTCATTTTTGAGTTGTTTTTTAAGGAAATTTCTTGAAACTTTGTTTTGCTTTCTTGAACTTTGTTTTGATTGAGTTTTCCTTTTTGTTAAGTGAAAGTGCCTATTTGTTTGTCTTCATCTTGCTTTTAGTGCTTAGACGAAATAAGCAACAAAAACTTATATTCCATCTAAGCATTTAAGTGGCAAATCTAAAATTGATAAACAAGCAACTTTCATCTTTTGATTTAAGAGTAGTTTTGAATCTTGCATCGGCATGTATTTATTGCATTAGGATTAGTTTGTGCATCTTTCTAGGCATTTATTTGAAGTTCCTCTGAACCCTATAGAAATTGCTTTTCATCGAAAAACGAAAAACAAGTGCATGTGCATGTAGTTTGGTTTTATTAATTTCTTTTGCGTCATAACACCACCAGTTTCACTTCCCTTATCCCTTGACTTAAATAATAGCCCATTAAAATCAAGCGCTAATTTAAAATATACTAGAACTTTATATTTGTCAGCTACATCAACAAGTTTTAGGATATTTTAGGGCCTTGGATTAGGTGTGTGGAGAGTTAACTCTCCAAGCCATTTTAAACTATCAAACATAGGAGTCTGAATAGTGAGTGAAAATCCAATAGCATTAGGAAGACCAGGAAAGCTCTGGATCTGGGAATTAAGCACGAGGGTCTGTAAAGACAGGGAAGAGAGATACCCCCTCTCCTACTTATCAGAACTTACCTCACGACTATTCCGTCTGGCTTCTAATACGAGTTGGTAACCTTAGTTGCCACTCTTAGGGATCTACACAGGTGGCTGCGGAGGGGAATCTTGTGGCACCTAAGGTCGAAGTGGTATCACTCTCAACGGTACTACTAGAGGGCACCCTTGCGAAGCTTGGGGGCTTGCACCGGCATAGGTTGTTGTTAGGACGTCAGCGTAACTTCCTCTGTTACCTTCGCTGATAGGACTGGGCCGTCATTATCCCATAATATCTTCGGAAGGCCCCTTACTTCACTTTCTCGTATTTTGGTGTCCGGTCCTAATCACCCGGAGCGGAAATACTTGGAAGTTGTTTGACTAGCTGATATCTTTAGGGACTTTATAATGTGTTCTCTGTGCTCCTAGTTGGCCTAGCTTTCAATATTTTGAGTCTTTAGTTAGATCTTAACAAAAAATTCAAAGTGGTTGACCGATCGCCTAGATGGTCTCGAAGACTTCGTGGTCTTTCACCACCAAGTTCAGAGCCTTCACCTAGAAGGCACAGAGGTAATACTGCCGATGGGTTTGTCCCGCAGCAGCTAACGCATCGGGGATTGATCCTCCCTTCGGGGGCATCAGTGCTCAAGATAGACCTGGTACTTCCACAGGACAAGAGAGAAGTACTCCTGTACTTTCTCGAGTTCCCTTTCGGACGCAAGATAAAGTAGAGGTAGAAGAACTCTCAGAGTCATTAGCGGCTCCGAATTCTCCCCTACCTCCTAGTCATCTGGAAGTATTACAATACGTTGGGTCTCCAACGCATCGACCGTCAAGTCCACACTTACCATCGATGACCACTACTAGAAGCATGGCTTCTATTACAAGTGCTACGACTGTGCAGACTCCAATATCTGTACAAGGGGGAGGAACGATTTCCATACCCTCTACTTCTTTTTTCGGGTCTTTTGCTGGCACGTCTTTAGTTGGGACTACCTCCATTCCTTCTACGAGTGGAAACTCCCAAACCAATGCTTTTAGTTCTGGATTTTTCCCATTTGGCACCCATTCACAGGGTATTCCGGCAGTTCCGTTTAGTGCTGCCACATCCATGATGGCTGGATCGGCTTCATTCCAGGGTTTTCCTTTTGGAAGTGGTCATATACCACATTCCAACCAAACAATTGTATCTATGCATTTCTCTTCTTTAGGACAAGGTAGCAATTCTTTTCAAGGTTGGACTAACCTTGCGGTTAGTAGTATGGGAACTGGGAATTCGTTTCTTGGCCAACAAGGGAATAGGTCGTACTCCACGGTTAGTTCATTCCGAAGTATTCCTCCCCTAGCCTCTGCTTGGGATCCTTATCAGGGGTTGTCTGCTCCTTATAATCCTTTAGGAGGAAGCTTCACCTGTTATGGAAATTTTGCAGCCAGAGTTGGTCAAACTCCGATTTATGCTGGATCACAAGGAATCCCTTTTGGTTCAGCTGGTTCTGTAGGTTACTTCGGGTAGCCTGGTGCCTTCCAAAGTCCAGACCCATCTTTTCAGAACCTTGGGAGTTCTACCCAGTCTGGGTGGAACCCCCAAGGTCCTCCTAGGCTTCTGTTTCTAGCAACTTTGAACTTGCCAGACCTCACAAAGTTAACAAATGATCCAATCAAATATAATCCGGCCTAGCCTCCGGTCCCGACCAAACTCCCTTCGAACATTCCAAAATTCGAAGGGAAGAGCGGTGAGGACCCGGGCGACCATGTGACCACATTCCATTTGTGGTGCTCGTCGAACTCCCTTATTGATGATTCAGTTAGGTTAAGACTTTTTCAGCGCACCCTGATTGGTAATGCAGCCAAATGGTATATAGAGTTGCCAGGGGGCAGCTTTACATCTTTTGCTGACTTAGCTAATATTTTCTTAAATCACTTCCAGTTGCTTGTCTGTTATGATGTCGGAACTAAAATTCTGGCCAATTTTCGTCAGGACACGACAACTCACATTTCTGACCATATTTAGGAATGGAGACGGAGAAAGAGGCTCATTAAAGCCGAAATCCCTCTGGAATACTGTCTCGAATGGTTTTTTGAAATCTTTACAACTTGAGATCTCTAAGGATGTCTTAATGTCCGGAGTTTACTCCGAGGAGAAAACCATTTTTAGGGCCCATCAATTAGAATTGATCTACTCTCAGTCTGGGATCCTACAAAAATACTTGCCAGATGCTCCTGGGTCAAAGGCTGACATAGCCAAGTCGAAGCCAGGTCCCCATGGGGATGGTATTGTTGGATCGGTAGACACGAATGCGGTGAACTTGTTGAGCCAATTGCAGCAGTTGTCATTACAAACTGCTTCAAACAACCAAGTCACATCGTCTACTACTTCGTCTTCCCAACCCTCTTCGATTAATGTCATCCATTCTGATAACCCCAAAGGAAATCAAAACTCCAATGGGAAAAAGAAAGGACGAGGTAAGAAAAAGAATCAGGATGGGAAGGCTAACACAAATAAATCCAGCAATAATGCTGGTGGGAGTAGAAATGAGTCTAAAAAGAAAGTCAAGTTTCCATGCAAGTTGTGTAGTGGAGACCATTTAACTCATCTCTACCCGAAGATTCAGGACGCTCAGTGCTTGTTAGGGCAGCAATGGGATTCTAGTTCTCAAGCTATGTTAACCAACCCTTTTCCCCAAGGGTAGCAATTGCTTGCTGGCGTGAGTTCAAATCCTGGTACCTCCTCAGGGGGCAGCCAGGAAGGGGAAAAATCATCGAATGTTTTCATGATGGCTTCTCTAATGTACATGTGGTTACTTGGTCACGTGATTACGGTGAAGCCGAAACTTCCAATGACAAAACTACTCCTAGAAATACTGACCTTCATATTGAGCAACCCCCTGTTGAGACTATACCACGGATATCGAAAGGTTCAGCTAAAAGCGCGACTATCAATCCTAACGCTAGGGCTGCCCAGAATTATTCCATTGTGGAGGCTCTGGCCCAGAGTCCATGTGCCATGTCCGCTTTAGAGGTTCTCCAGTCGTGTCCAACTCAACGAAGTGCTTTACTCTCAGCAATTGGGGCAGTTGATCCAACCAATTCTTTAGTGCTCACTTTTGACATGTTAAATGTCAAAAAGCGACTCCCTCATCACATGGCTTTCCAGATAAAGTCTACATACCGAAAGATTAATATTTTTCGCACCATTATTGATGAGGGAGCTTCCACGTGCGTCATGTTGATGTCTTGCTGGAAGGCCATTGGATCTCCTTCGGTTGTTCCTTCACCTACCCTTCTGACTGCGTTTGATGGGCATTCTCACAAGCCACATGGGATTGTCCCGGCCTTTCCTATATGTGTTGGAGGAAAGGCTGTCAATGTTGAAGTAGAGGTCATAGATGCTAACCTAGACTATAATCTCCTCTTAGGAAGGAATTGGGTATATGAGATGGATGCCGTCGTTTCAACTCTATTTCGTGTCATCTGCTTTCCTCATGAAGGGAAAATCGTTAAGGTTGATCAATTGGATTATTTTCCAGTTGATCCTCAAGCAAATTCTGACTCTATTGTCCCCTTAGTGGATAACCCTCGCCCGCCTACTGAGAATCTAGGAGTTGGGATGTATTCCTCATTGATGGGTACCTTTGAGTTTCCCTCTCCTATCACTCGAATCAATGTCGTTTCGTCATCCAAGGAGTCTCCTCGAGAAGGGTTCTTCCGAACTCATTATTTTTCGAACCCTTGGACCTTGCCTTCACCTACGACCACATTAGCTGAAGGACAAGTAAATGGAATGGCATCCACTATGTTTACGACTGAGCTTAGATATCAATCTATCATTAACTTGCAGACGACCACTCTGCTCCTTCTTCCGAAGAGGAGTTTGAGGGTTATGTGGCCCCGGCTTGGGCCTTTGATTCCACCTCCGCCTTGGACTGCTTAGATATGGTTTTACCTTCTGAAGAAGCAATCCTCGAAGTGATGATGGGTGTAGATCGACCTTGGGAAGAATTACACCATCGTTCATATTTTCCTTCCTGCTCAGGAAGTGAAGGGTAGGTTCCCAGCTATTTTCACTAGTGTGTTTGTAAGATATCGAATCCTTTGGCTCCAGCACACTTTCGTGCCGAAGGTAATATGTCGGTGATCTCAGAAACAATGTCTATAAACATCTCTAGGGACCCTAACGTGATTGAGAATCTCTTCATCGGAATTGAATGTTCCCCTGAAGAAGTGCAAATTTACACCGACCTTTTCAAGGAATTTCGAGATGTATTTGCTTGGTCTTATGAGGAAATGCCTGGCATTCATCCTTCTATAGTTCAGCATGAGATCAAGACGTATGAAAACGCTAAGCCGGTTCGTCAAAGACTTCGACCGGTTAATCCTAGGAAAGTGACAGCCATTAAAGCCGAAGTAGAGAAGCTGCTCAAGGAGGGTTTTATATACCCTGTTCCTCTTACCGATTGGGTTTCTAATCCAGTCCCTGTAGATAAAAAGCAAGGAACAATCCGAGTATGCATCGACTTTAGGGACTTAAACAAAGCTTGTCCGAAAGATAATTACCCCATGCCATTCATTGATCAGATTATTGACGAGTGTGCAGGTAATGAGATTTTTTCCTTCATGGACCATTTTTCTGGTTATAATCAAATTTCTATCCATCCTGAAGATCAACATAAGACAACTTTTATGTCCCTGGGGTACCTTTGCATACAGAAAGATGTCGTTTGGTCTCAAAAATGCTGGAGCCACGTTCTAGCGGGCCATGTCATATGCTTTCCACGACATCAAACATATCATCGAAGCATACTTGGACGATCTCATTGCTCGTTCTCGAAAAAGAATTGATCATCCCAGTCACCTTCGAATGGTTTTTGAGCGATGTCGTTTTTATAAAATTTGGTTGAATCCGAACAAGTGCATTTTCAAGGTTACGTTCGGTTAGTTGTTAGGGTTCATCGTGTCAAATGAAGGGATTAGAGTTGATCCCTTCAAGGTAGAGGTGATAGTCCAGTTGCCTCCCCGATCCTCCATTCGACAACTTCAAAGCCTTCAAGGGAAGGCTAATTTCTTAAGATGGTTTATAACGAACTATGCCGAGATCACTAAAGGGTTTATGTGTTTGCTCCGCAAAGGGGTTCCGTTCGTGTGGGACGACTTTTCGCATCGGTCGTTTGATGCTTTGAAAAAGGCATTAGTCTCTGCCCCGCTTTTGAGTCCGCCGAATTATGGTAGGGACTTCCTTTTATATCTCACTGCAGCAGAATCAACCATTGGTATGGTTCTCGTTCAGGAAGATGATACTCTCGCAGAGCACATGATTTATTACTTGAGCAGAGGCTTGATAGGTCCTGAACTTCGCTATTCTCCGGTTGAGAAGTTGGCCTTGGCAGTTGTCCACGTTGTCCAGTGGCTCCATCATTATATTCTGCTATGAAAAACTTTTGTCTTGGCAGCAGTCAATCCGTTTCAGTTTGTCCTCAATAGGAGAGTGATTGGGGGAAAATATAATCGATGGATTGTCATTCTACAAGAATTTGATCTCGAGTTCTTGTCCACTAAGTCCAAAAAACCTATGGTTTTTGCCGAGCTAATTTCCGAGCTGCCTTGTGGAGAGGATATTGTTTATGAGGAAAGTTTTCCCGACGAACATTTATTCCTCATCTCTTCACTCGACCCTTGGTATGGAGATATCATTGTTTATCTCCAGAATTCGAAGTTTCCCTCTGCTTTCTCTAAGGATGAACGTCGCAAATTACGTCACCTCGCTAAAAATTACGTCATCATTGGTGATACATTATATCATCGGGGGGTTGATTCAATCCTTCGGCGCTGTTTAACCTTAGAGGAGGCAGAGTCTGTGCTAAATGATTGCCACAGCGGAGCTTGTGGTGGTCATCTATCAGGGCTTGCTACAGCTCAACGTATCTTGCGTGCCGGCTATTTTTGGCCTTCACTCTTCAAAGATTGTATTGAAGCGGTCAAACGCTGTCACCCGTGCCAAGTTTATACACAGAAGATGCACGCACATCCAGCTCCTCTTTTTCCTGTTGTCACTGTCGGTCCCTTTACTAAGTGGGGTATTGATTATACGACTTGTCATTCGCCTTCAGTAGTGAATCACAAGTATATTATCGTGGCCTTCGACTACTTCACGAAGTGGGCCGAGGCCATGCCCACTTATAAAAACGATAGTGACACAGCAGAATTGTTCCTTTTTAATCAGATTATCTCAAGGTTTGGTATCCCAAGAGAGATTGTCACTGACCATGGCAGTCATTTCCAAAATCAACTAATGTCCAAATTGGCTCTCAAGCTAGGTTTCCGGCAGGAACATTCGTCTCCTTATTATCCTTAAGCCAATGGACAGGTCGAGGCAGTAAACAAGACTCTTAAGACGATCATGCAAAGGACAATTGATAAAAATCGATCCAATTGGCATCTTATGTTGTATCCGGCTCTATGGGCATACCGAAACTCCGTCAAGACCGCTACAGGTTTTACACATTTTCAGTTAGTTTATGGGTTGGAATCTATCTTTCCTATCGAAAGTGAAATTCCATCCCTTAAGTTAGCTATTGAGCTCCTTCCAGAGACCTCTCGTCTCGAAGAGTGCCTTCTTCACTTGGAGCATCTCGATGAGCAGCGTCGAGATGCAGCCACAATAAATGAGGCCCGTAAGAAAAGGGTTAAAACCCAGTATGATAAAGTTGTTCGTCCTCGGGTCTTTTCTGAAGGTGACCTTGTCTTGGTTTATGACCAAGATAAGGACACCTTGGGGGCAGGCAAATTCAAACCTATGTGGTACTGTCCCTTCATAATTAAACGAGTTTTAACAAAAGGGTCGTATGAGTTAATCGATTTCGAAGGAAACAAATTGGCGGAAGCCCGAAACGGGCTCTACCTTAAGAAGTACTTTGCTTAAGTAGCAACTAGGCAATGGCTTCTTTGTACATTATGTATATTTGTGCTTATTTTGTCGAGAGTTTGTGATATCAACACTTTTTGGTCTGCTTTGGCAGGTGTTGATGGATGACTTGGTTTATTTTGGATTCGCCGATGGCGCTAGTCAGCACACTCGGAATCTCGCTTCCACAGCTTGGGTACTATATTATCCAACTGGTCAATTGATGGTATCAAGGGGAGTTGCATCGGTCCCACTTCAAACAATATGGCTGAGTATACTGTCATCATTAATTTGCTATCTGAGGCAATTTCTCACGAAATCGACTCGTTGGTTGTTTATCTTGATTCACAATTGATAGTGTCACAATTAAATAACATTTATCGGGTAAGGGATCCATGTTTATATCGCCATATTTAAGGGTGAGGTTGTTGCAAAGATCATTTACTTATATTAATTATTTTCATATTCCAAGATCTCATAATTGGTTAGCTGATTCTATCGCTAATCAAGCATTAGACTGGCACATCAATCATTCATCACAATAAATTAAGCATCAAAAAGTCAAACTGTATATATATATATATATATATATAGATCATAAAGCGTCTCGAGTATACATAAGTCTGTTTAAAGATTATACAAAATTGGGACTCAAATGCCCATAATCATGTCCACTATGTCTAATTCCCCAGCTCAGGATGAGCGGCTAAGTAGGAAACTACTGCATTGGCTACACGCCTAAAAGTGCGGACCCAGTCACGTGGCATGCCAACCACATGACGCTGCATCTCTATAGGAAGGTCCTCTACCGCCACCATTGGTACTCGGTGGGTCAACCTCACCAAATGCTGCTGAACTGTGTGTAGAGTTTGTTCCATGGATGCAGCTGCCTCTTCGGCCCCTTGGCCACGACGCTTGTGCCGTGGGAACTCATCTGGTCGTATAGGCCAAATATTTGGAACATGATCATTATATTAGTCATTTGAATCCTATCAAAAACATTTTCAAAATTTATATTTGAAAGATAAAAAGAAATCATAAAATCAAAAATCACTTACCAATGTCGCCCCATGTTGCGGTCAGTGGTAATGCTAGATCGGGATCTCCTCGGAAATCCAACCTGACATAGGGGTAGTCATCAATGGCGATGATCTGCTGATCCCACCAGGAAAAGAATTCGTCGTCAAAAGCAGTCCGTGGGACCTCCCCACCTCCCAGACGTTTCATCAGGTCAGCCCACCTGCCCATTCGAGGATCTCGCAGGGCGCTGATTGAAACTGGTACTCTAGGATGAAGTGCAGGGACTCTCTCGAAGAAGAAAGAGCACAAAATAGTCCCATAACCGAAGTTTTTGGTCTGTCCTCTCTTGATAGAAGTGAGTTGGCTTTTCATGCTAGCCAAAAGAGGAGTACACCAATCAAACACTGTGGTGAGACAGTCAACTGCCACGCTCATGTTGAGTCGTGATGCCTGATGCAGAGAAGCGGATCCGTTCACTCGAGCTATGATGAACAGGATTATCCTCAGCGGTAGACTCGCCACATGTGTGATGGAAATCTGACTTCCGACTTTCTTCGGATGTCCCGGGCAATATATTTGTACGTAGTCCTCTATGGAGAGGCTGCTCCATGTTCTCCCCCAGGAATGTACTACCTCTCCCCTTCGGGAAAGGCCTATAATGAAATAGATATCTTCCACTTCTATCCTGAGTGGCATATGGTCGATCATAAAAGAATCCTCCTCGATGTTCCAGTAATCAAGAAGCATCTCGATCAGACGTGTGTTTGCTTTCATATTTGGTAATTTGAAGAACTTAAGCAAACCGCATCCCCGTAATGCATCCAGAGCCTCAAGACTGTTCATAACTTCCTCATCTACTGCGGTATGCTCTCTTTCTCGCTAGGTGATTGTCATCCTGAAGGAAAAATCATTTTCAACCGTTATTTTTTATGTTTGAAATTTCAAAGGCATATACGCGGATCCCCTTTACACACAGTCGCGTGTAGGGCCCACGTGTACGCGGGTTGCATATTACCAACCCGCGTATACGCCGCGAAGAAAATTTTGGCAACAAACTCAACAGTGAAACATTAATTAAAACTTCTAAAAATAATCACAATCAATTACAAGTTAAGAATGAGTGTTACCTGGAGATTTTGGAGGAATTTGAACAGTTGAATTTGGCATATGGGAAGTTAGCTCCTTTTGCTCCAATTCTTTGCTTTCAAACTCAAATGGTGAAAATGGTGAGTCCAAAAACCTTTTTATAAGATTTGAAAATGTCAAATTTTTTCAAAACTTGATTTTGTTTGGTCTCATGTAACTTTTAACTTGGGAGATTGGAATGTCGAGAATGGTTTGATTTTCAGGACATTTTGGACGTTTTCAACAGTTTCGAGATGCTTCCATGACTGCTGACCCGTCATGGCAGGTATCGTTTTCTCACTGGCATATAGGTTAGGGAAGCCATTTTTTCCGTTGCTTCATGCATACTAGCCTCCATCTGTCGATACACCTGCCATAGGGTCAATCCCATCGTGTTATGTTTCACAAACCATCTTCACTGGCTGATTCTTTAAATCATGACACGATGGTAGAGCCATCCTTTACATGGGCATCTTAGTTAGCACCTCACTGACATTTGTCGCCCATGCTACTCCGATTTGAGTAGGCTCGGGAGTCCTCTATAGTCCCGCCATGACTTATATGATGAAGACTTATTCCTCTTTGCTTCTTCATTTCATTCTAGCCTTATACCCTAGAGGTTCCTTTGTGTTGAGTTGTACTACTGCATTGCATTTTGACTATCTACACCTTTTGGCCTTAAGCCGGCTTCACTTGGACTCGTGTTTAAGCCAACTTTTGACCATGACAACTACAAAATCAAACTTGCATACCTTTGACCTCTACAACTTGACACACTTTGACCCGTGGAAGGAACACACCTTTGAGTGTCTTTGGCCAGTTTTTGCCTCCTTGCATTGAGCATAGGAATGTTCCAATCCTAGGAACTAGATCATCTGCTTTGTTGACACTCGTTCTTTCCACTATACTATAGCATTCTTTTATTCTTTTTCCAGCTTTAAAGAAAAAGACAAAAAAAAATAATATATTCCAAAAAAAGAGCAGGAACGGGACATTATTTCCATTTATTGTTGGCAGGTAGAGTCAGTCGTGTCGCCCTTGAACAAAGCACTCGAAACAAAGTCTCCTCCGCTTGGGTGGGATTTAGTTTGACTTAGTATGCCTTAACTTGTTATTGAGCAGTTCTCCCCTGATGTTATCTCTTCCAATCATATGAGGGTTCATGTGCGTCCTGCGCAACAAGGTTTATACAGAGTCATCATATGGTGCCACTAGTCAATTGAGTCGTGCTTTTGTTCAAGGGAATTAGCCTGAGTCGGCCTCTCTGGCTGCTCTTGACTTATTTTCATCGGCCATCCCTGGTTGTCAGTTGCTATGTCTATCATCACATCAGTTATATTGGTCCTTACTCGGCCGGTTTGAGAGGTCCCCATTACTTTTGCTGGCGGTCTTGTCCTTATCGATAACCAACAACTGCTCTGAGACAGGCTAGAGTTTGCACCTAGCCTATTTTATTATGATAGTCACCTTTGGTCAGCATCGATAGTATCATGGGTCTTGACTGAATGGTTTCCCTTGTGTTCGACATTCAGCTTACATTATCACACATTGGTATTCGTGCAGTACCTTGGTTTCCATTTGACCCTATTGGTGGATACCTTGCCTCTGGGTCAGCTTTCATTATTGGTTGGTTCAGAGGGTTTCTGCCGTGCGCTAGCCACATCTTGTGTACGTCGGCAACATACTTCGATTGGGTTACTACATCTTTTTCATCCGATTCCTTCCACATTATTGGCCTATGGGTTACACTCGCGCTAGATTGATGGAGGATGCCTTAATGCCTTCCTTCTAGCGGATCTTTCCCTATCGACATCGACTCATTGCTCTAGGGCAAAGATCTAGAGTTCATTTTGCAGTACCTTGGGGTTTGCAGTCATTAGTGGCAGATCCTTCGCTATCGACAGTGTGAAATCATCATTGTCTCCTGATCGATAGATTCTTACAGGTGTTCAACTCCAGCTCATCTATTCACACTTGTTGGATTGTACTGGGTACCTTGACGCTCATTATCATTATCGGTGAGTAGTCCCGCGTTTGTTAACGGTATACATCAATGACCGGTAATCAAACGATTTCTCACATGGTTGACTTCAGATCATTTATTCCCATGGTGTAGAAATGTACCATGGTGGTCGGTGAAGACCTCAGGTTGTATCAGCATTTGTTGGGTCACTTGACAGTTGCTCTTGTTGCTGCTAGTAGATACCACTTCACCTTATATGTTGCAGTCATTCATGGCGACATTTTATATGTTGGCACCTGAGTTTGCAGTGTAGTACCATCTTATTCCATCATGTTCATTTGGTACTTTTCGGGATCAGTCTTTGATATCAGTGATCCGCTTCATCTTTCAACATCATTGACATTCTTATATGTGACTTTCAAACATGTACTTGTTCGATCATGATCAAATGATCCATTATGTATTTTCCAGTCATTTATACTTGTATACTTGGTGGATCCGCTTGTACTTGATATGCGGACATGTTGTATTTTCTCTGAGCATGGGTATGCCCGCCTCAGACAGTGTTTCTTTCTAATCTCCTTTTGTCTTGTCAGGCTGAATTCTGGTGCAGTCCTTCTCAGTCTTTGACAGATTTCCTTTCCATGAACTTGCTTAATACATTTCGGCCATCATGTACCCCTTCTGACCTCATATATTAGGGGGCATCTGTTATAGCTCCAAATCTCACTCTTGAGGTTTGTGAAGCTGCACTCATGGCCTAGGGAAACCCCTCCTTCCAGACCTAGTCCCAAATTTAAAAAAGCAGTGTTTTTCCCCTATACACGACATTGCCCTGAGCTAAACGCGTGTATACACGGGTCTGTGTATACCCAGCCCACGTATATGTATAAAAACACTTAAAAAAAATAAATCTCCTTAATTTCAGGCAGAGATCACAGGTTTTACCTGTTGATCACCTGTTAGTGCCCGTGGCCCAACTGTTCCCAACGAATTCCCAACTAGAAAACTACTTTGGGAGAAGTATAAAAAGGCTTCTATGGGAAGGCCAAAGGGAGGAGAGAAGAGAGAGAAATATTGCTATGTTGATATTTCCCTGACCAGGTTTGAAGATCCTTGTGCCTTATACACTTCCCCCATTCTACAAGAAACCCTTGTTTCCTTGTGTGTGTTGATGATTTCATACTACTTGAGAGATCATGGAGTAAGTCATGGAAGGAGTTTGTTAAAGGCTTGAGACTGGATGAATTCAGGAGACGGTTCCGCTTGGAGCCTGCGAAAGGACAACTCAGGTGAAATTGTTCCTTTTCTATACTTTCTTTGTCTATAATAAAAGAAACACATGTCTTTGTTCCTGATATAAATCTTCTTCGTGTTTTGATATTCATGTTATGATTCATATGTGATCGGTTGTTTAATTGCATAACTAACTACCTTTCCTTATAATATGAAGATGGTTTCTTTATGATGTTTAGTCCATATACTTCTGCACTTTCTTGAATTGTTTGTTTTGCAGGTCAAAGGAGCAAAGGAACTCCAAGAAGGGTTTGGACCCTGGGAGGCTCTTCTCGAACGTAGGACCTCAGGTACGCCCCCTATCGTAGAGTTTACTTATAGTAGCACTATGATTGCATGGAATGTGTGTTTCTTTGCATAGATAACCTTCAGTCTGCTAGGGTATTCACCCAATACCCTAAGGGAGTTTACCCCACAACAGACAGACAGGCACAGTGCAAGAATATATTAAAGCCTTTGAAGCATTAGCCTTTCGCACAGGAGGTCTAGAAGATGAATTCTACTTGCAATTTTTTGCTAGTGGTGTCAAAGATGCCATACAAGCCCACATTCGACTGCAGCACCCAGTCTCATGGCTGGCAGCTTGCAAGATAGCTTGTGAAGTAGAATGCACGTTAGCGGCCCAATCGACTCATCCAAATTTCATAGCCAAGGGATGCCCCACCCAGACTCTGAGCACTACCCAAACACTTAAGGTTCAAAAGGTGTCACCATCGGAAATGGCGGAAAGAAGAAAGCAAGGATTGTGTTACTATTGTGATGAGAAATACTCCCCAGGGCATAAATGCAAGGAACCCAAATTCTTTCAAATTGATGCTACTGATCACAGTTCATTTGAGGAAGCCCCACCATTTGAGGGACCAGAGGAGGAAGATGACGACAACCAGCTGGACAATGAGCTCCCAACTACACTTGAAGAACCAATTATCTCACTTCATGCTTTGGCAGGAATTTCATCTCCCCAAACTCTCAAAATCAGAGATTTTATCAAGCATCGCCCTGTAGTAGTCTTCATTAATAGTGGTAGTACACATAACTTTATCCATCAAATAGTCGCTGAAGCAATGCATTGTTTTGTCAGAGAAATCTCTAATTTCTAGGTCCAGATTGCTGATGGGGGGGCAATGAAATGTGAAGGCCGCTGTGAAAATGTCAAACTTCAAATGGGGGATTATAACCTAAAGACCCACATGTTTGCCATCAACATGGGTGGGTGTGACATTGTCTTGGGTGCTGAATGGCTCCGCACACTCGGCCCAATCACAATGGATTTCCAGGAATTATATATGATCTTTAAGTAGAATAACTACACACATACCCTCCACAAACTCCAGGCAGGTGCTCCTTCTATCATCAGCTCGCATAGGATGGAAAATTTGTTAAAAAGGGGCCACCATGGAGTTATAGCCCAATTTAATGCCATCCAGGCCTTCGAACCCACTTCCCTTCATATTCATCCTAAGATGCAACAAGTCTTAAACAACCATCTGCACGTCTTTGACAAGCTTCATGAGCTTCCACTCTCGAGAGGGGAACATGATCATAGCATTACTTTGGTCCCAGAGGCACAACCACCAAATGTGCGCCCATATAGATATCCTTTCGCCCAAAAGAATGAAATTGAAAAAATCATCAAGAGCTCCTGGAAGCCGTCATTCGTCCTAGCATTAGTCCTTATTCATCGCATGTGATCATGGTGCTCAAAAAATATGGGCAATGGCATATGTGTCCAGACTGCAGGGCCCTCAACAAGCTGACGGTCAAAGATAAATTTCCTATCCCAGTTGTTGATGATTTGCTGGATGAACTAAATGGGGCTCAATTCTTTACTAAGCTCGACCTTCGCTCGGGCTATCACCAAATTCGCATGAAAGAAGTAGGCATTCCAAAGACTGCTTTCCAAACTCATGAAGACCATTATGAATTCCTGGTCATGCCATTTGGTCTCTGTAATGCCCCATCCACTTTTCAGAGCCTCATGAATCACCTGCTCAAACCATATCTCAAAAAATTTGTCCTTTTTTTCTTTGATGACATCCTCATCTACAGCCTCACCTGGGAAAAACATCTTCAACATGTAGATCTGCTCTTGCAACTGCTCCAGAAGCATAAATTATTTGTCAAATTGTCCAAGTGTTATTTTGGCATGGAAGAAGTTAAGTATTTGGGCCACATTGTGGGGCATGAAGGTGTCAAGGTGGATCCCAAAAAGATCCAGGGAATGCAGGATTGGCCTCAACCAAAGACCTTGAAGAGCTTGAGAGGATTTTTGGGTCTCACCGGCTACTATCACAAATTTGTCTGCAATTATGGTCGCATTGCTAGACCCCTCACTCACGTTCTCAAGAAAAATTCATCCTCTGGAATGATGAAACGCAACAAGCATTTATAGCTCTCAAACATGCCATGTGTTCCACTCCCGTATTGGCACTACCCGACTTCACCAAATCATTTGTGATTGAATGTGATGCTTCAGGTATTGGTATTAGGGTTGTCTTGATGCAGGAAGGTCAACCCTTGGCCTTCACTAGCCAATAACTAAGTGGGATAAATCTAGGTGAAGTATAAAACTTCCGAATGAATAGAAATATATATATATATAATACTTTTATTAATAAAAATGAATTACAGAGAGATGAGATTACAATTGCGGTTGCCTGGCTTATATACCGCCATAGCACCTTTTGGGAAAGGGCATGATCTTATGATCGTGCCCTTTCATCTAACTAAACCTAAAATTAAACAATAACCTAAAATTAACTAATTTTTTACATAACATTGCCTTCCTCTCGAAAGAATGCTTTGTCCTCAAAGCATACGCAACGATGGATGTTGTTGACAAAGTGCTTCATTCTCCCACGAAGCGTCTTCTTCGGTAAGTCTTTCCACTTGATTATATATTCCAAAATGGTCAAGGTCGCACACTGTAAAAGTTCTTGGATTAATCTCTCAATTTCCGTTTTTTGGAGATGTGGATATCGGTATGGATTTTTCATAGGTCGGTCTTGAAATACTTTTCCATGCTTCTGAATTAGATCTTGCATCTCTGGTGACTCTTCTTTGGTCATATTTGCAAATAACATTTCTAATTGATGACATTGTACTGCATAAGTAGGTGCTCTTTTTCGACTCAGCTTCATCATCTGAGATGATGATACAACATGATTTTCTGGTGCTTGGAATCCATGTAGTTTGTACTTCTGACCTCCCCATTTGAATTTTATAAATTGTAATTGATGGTTGGCGGGATAAGTACCTAAAGTTCGTAGCCATTGGATGCCTAAAACTACATCTACTCCTCCTAATGGTACCGTGAAGAACGGAGACTCTAATTTAAAGTCTTGAATCTGCAAATTGACTTTATGGCATTTCCCTACCTTTTCAATCTTCTTACCATTAGCTATCATCACTTTCATGTTTGGTAAGGGAAATGAAAATATATTGAGTTTCTTGGCCACAGTCGCATCTATAAAATTGTGTGTGCTTCCAGAGTCAATGAGAACCACTACGTTGTTCTTCTTTATGTGTCCTTTTAATTTTAAGGTCTGAGGTTGTGATATACCTGTCATGGCTAATAATGACACTTGCGGAGTACTTCCGTCATCTAATTCTGGTGAGAATTCTAGGGCGTCTTCAGTGTCTTCTACGTCATAATCTTCACTATTTGAGTCATTGGTTGCTTCACAATTATATAGGTTCTTTGGTTCTTTTCTTTTAGCACATCTATGTTTGGGGTCCCACTTCTCACCACAGCGTTTACATTTACCCTCTTTTATTCTTTGCATTTCCACATTCGATTTTTCATCTTCACGACGATGCGGTGGAACATATCTTGTATTATTTGAGTCCACATACTGGGGTATCCTTCGTCTTGCATAAGATTTTTCCGTTGTTGACCAAAATATTGGTTCGGATTTCTTTTCGACTGTTTTTTATTTTCATCTTGCTACTTCTATAGATGTAAT